>VZRL01002249.1:393940-569317 GCA_013397895.1 Origma solitaria
TGGGGGAGCCGCCCGCAGCGCGCCGGGAGGCGCAGGGCATGGGCTGCCGGCGGGGCCGCCCGGAGCGCTCCTCCGCCGCCGCCGCCGCCTCTCCCCTCCCGCGGGCTCCGCTCGCCCTCTGTGCGCCTCGGCTCCGCGGACACCCAACAAGTAGGTGCCGGAGTGACAGCTTCATTACCCATTCGCCGCCGCGGCCGCCGCCTTCATATTAATGAGGGGGACGGCCCGGCCCCGCGGCCGGCGGGGGGGGCCAGCGCCGCTCCCGCCGCGGCTCTTAAAGGGCGGCGGGCGCCTCTCGCTCCACCTTGTCCTGCCCGCAGCGGGGTCTGCCGGCCCCAGGTGGTGGAGTGGATAAGGGACGCGGGACACCCGCGGGCGCGGAGAAGCGCGGGCGGGGGACGCGTATCCGCCTCTCGGTGGGTGTTGGGTGGGCACCCAGCCCACGGTGTTGGAGGAATAGCCACGGGATGCGTGCGGCCGTGGAGGAGGGTGTAGGGTGGGCGCACCTCTGCTTGTGGGGGAGCAGGCGGTGTGTGTGCCCACGCTCATGTGAAACTGCCCAGGGAGTGTGCAGACAGGCAAGGAAGAGCACACACAGCCAGGGAATGCTTGGGGTGGGAGTACCCCAATAGTGCAGGAGCTGGCACTGCTGTGCAGGAGTGCTGGGGGGCGAATCCCCTACAGCTGTGCAGGAGTGCTCAAAGTGGGACCACCGACAGCTCTAAATGAGTCCTCAAGCTAAGATCACCTACAGCTGTAGGGTAGTGCTCAGGGGGATCACCTACAGCTGTAGGTTATGCTCAGGGAGGATCACCTACAGCTGTAGAGGAGTTCTTAGGGTAGGATAAGCTACAGCTGTGGAGGAACAGTGTGCACTCAGTTACGGAGGACGGTACTGGTTGGCTGTGCCTGCAGTCTTGTAGGTGCATGGTGTGTGCAGATGTGGCTATGGAGGAGAACGCAGCATGGGATCATCCATGGTAGTGAAAGAACATGCATGGTACACGTGCCCACAGCTGTGGAGGAGTGCGTGGGGCACATGCACCCATGGTTCCAGACGAACAGTGAGGGTGGGAACACCCACGGCCCCAGAGCAGTGTGTGGGGTGCGCGCACCCACAGCTGTGTGGAACCACATATGGCTGTGGAATAGTGCATGGAGTGTGCGCACCCACGCTCATGCGGCGGCACAAAGGGTGTGTGAACCCACAGCCCCGCAGGAGCTCACGCAGGAGGGCTTGTAGAGTGACATGTGCGGCACACAGAACAGATGGCCAAGTGGTGGATCATGTCCTCCTCCAGTGGTGGTTCAAGCAAGTATGAGAGTAGCTGCGTGGAGATTTCTCCTGTAGTTTAAGCACCCTGTGATTTTAATCCCTGCTGACAACTATGAAAGCTATACATCCAGACAACTGCATGCTATGGATACACTATCAAAGCCCAGATCTGCATTTAGGACCTAAGGTTTCCTACTGTTTCTCTCCCTCCCCCCTTTCCCCGTTTAACTCTTTGGTACTGATCATCCACTGGAGTGGACAACTGAAGAACAAACAGCTCAGAAATCAAAGGGCTGTCAAGTTCCCCTGCACAGAAAACCTTTCAGAGAGCCTCCCCCTGCCTTTTCAGCGCCCCGCTGCCCCCATCCCTCCAGCAGCCAGCCGGCACGCTGCTCCTCTGCTATTCATGGCCAGCGTGCAGCTGCAGCTACTCTCCTAGGCTGTCACAGCAGCAGCTGCTATATGTGTGCCAGCTGGCTAGCTGCTCTCCAAAATCCTCTTGTCCGCCCCGCTCCCCTTGCTTTCCTGCTTCCCCACCTACAGACCTGCTTCTCCTTTCCCACCACATCTCCCACTTGCCACAATCTGCTCCAGTTTCCTATCTTCCCCACTGTCCTGAGCCTACCCCTCTGCTGTCCTGGTTCACCTTATTTGCTCTCCAGGAAGCATCCCCTACTTTCCCTCTCATCCCTCTGGAGCTCAGACAGGAGCTCTCTGAAGTGGAGAGGTGAATATTGCTTTTAATTATTTTATGTGTCCTCTCTTTGAAACTGTGCCTCCCAAGATAACTGCATTCAAGCATTTTTTTGGTTAAGATAACCTCTGGGATAACCACCTTCAGAAGGTGGCAAAGGGAAAGCAGGGAGAGCTGAGGGAGGGTTGTTATGGTGGGTTGAGGTCTCATATTAAAGTTGCTACATTTAGTTAATCAGAAACTCTGCTGTGCCCATACTCTTTGCCCAGCTGAGCCACTCACCCGCTTCCAAATGGACGGGTAAATGCTTTTTAGTTTTTTAATTACTCTTTCTGGTGGCTGAAGGGAACGAGTTTCTTAGACAAGCTTTCTGCCTAAAGATTATTTCGTGGTGGATGACAGCCAAAATATTTTGCAAGACAGGTATTTTGTTTGCATGTATCATGATAAACAAACATAAAACCTCACAACCTACCTTCAGCATTATGCGGTCAATATGCCTGTGGAGGAAGACACATATTTTTATCACTGAGCTAAGCAAATGTAATACAAAAGAAAGATGATCCAGTAGTTACAGCATATGCTCAGTCTCTACAGAGCCATGCTCGGTTACCTGCTGTATCACAGAATTTCTTTGTTACCTTGAGCACACTACGTGTTCTTTTTCTGCTTTGGTTTGGCCTTTGTAAATATTCTACAATACTCAGAAACTCTGGTGCCGTTTTAAAGTGCCTTTTCACCCTGTAACCTGACTTCACAGGAGCAGAAAGGGGAGGTGCAGCTACTTCCAGCCATTCTCTCTGCTTGGGGAAATTTTCATTTTATTCTTCTCAGTGCTGCAGCCCCATTTTCAGCCTGAACTTCTTAGTTCTCTTGCTGTGGTTATTATTTTTTGAGTGCTGTGGAATTTCACTCTATTCTTCTTTGAGTATGGAAAGCTGTTTCATTACAGTTACGCACAGATAGTGATGGTTTTCAGGTAATGCAGCAAAAATAGCTCTTAACAAACTTTGAGCTTTTAAAAAATCCTAGTGGCCAGATCTGGAGGTGAATGCTGAGCAAGGTTAAGAGGAGACATCCCTCGCAGCTTGGACTATGTGCATCAGATGATCCATGTGTGACCAGCCCTGAAGGAGGGCAGTCCAGCTGCTGCCACTGTCCCTGTCTTCCCACCAGGGCTGCCTCCCACTAGCATTTGGAGGGAGGTGCAGTCAGGTAAGATGAAAAGCAAAATGCCCTGTGCAGCCTTTGGGTGTCTTGGTCACTTCCAACAGGCCACTAAACTCCTGCATCCAGGACTGCAGTGGAGGATTTGCCCCCTTTTCCTCCAGCATTTCCTGGGCTCTGAGCCCCTGCCGCAGGACAGCTCTGAGGACCAGGTTTCCCCTGCTCTGAGCAAGCACGCCAGAGGCGGCTGGCTCCATAACTCATTCCCAATCAGCTGCATGTTCCAAGGCCTGCTTGAGGCCCTGGCTGCCAAGTGTAACCGAGTGTCTCCTCTTACAGCCACACCTGCAGCCCAGCTTGCTGTCACCCAGCCCACCACCCCCCCGGCTGTCCGGCATCTGGCTGCACCCTGCGCCAGCAGCCATCCTTTTTCCACTGGGTGAGGCCAAGACCTTTCCTTCCCCTCTGTGGGGTCATCGTCCCCTCAACTTCCCCAGAGAAGGGTCCCTGCACCTTTGTGTTGGGTCCCAGGGCTGTCCATGCAGCCCCATGAAGGCAGGCACCTGCCTGCTGCTCAGGGGAGGTTGGTATAAATTTCCCTATGCTGAGCATAAGCTTTGAGGTGCTGTTCTTTTGCTCCCTCCTCAGCAAAACAAGGGCTGTCAAGATCCAGATTAACAAACCTTAAATATCCTCTCATTACTGCTCCCTTGCTTCCTTCTGCTGCTGCTCCTTCTCTTTTCTCTGGCAAATCCTGATGAGGGTAGCAAGTGGGAATCAGGGGCTGTGCATGAAAGAGGGATGAAAATAAGGCTGAGAAAACTCATGCTTGACTTGAACTGGGGTTTGAGCATGCAGCCAGCAATTACTCATCCTGCACAGGGGACAGGAGTGGAGAACATTGGTCCCTCTGGCAGGGGAGCGATGCACTCACCGCCAGTCCCAGGCAGGGTGGAGTGCCGGCATCCCACACCTCGTCATTCCCAACCCTCTGGGCCAGGATTTTAGCTTTTGCGCTCTAGCCATGCACTTGTGCTATGGTTATGTCTGCATGCAAATCCTTTGCAAGTAAGCTCATTAAATTATTTGCATAAAATATCCCTGGAGGATCTTAGCAGCTAGGAAGTGGTGGGGTTTATCCATGTGCCTTAGGCAGGGGTATAGGGATGTCATTTATCTGTGTGCATATGGACATGGACATGCATCTCACTTGCCAAGGCCAGAATGTGTCCACTGGGGAAAGTTAAAGGCAAGAAGAGCACTTTGGATGCTGTCCATCTGAAAATTGGCAGGGCAGGAGTTAACCCTCCCTTTGTGGCCAGAAAGGCTACAGCTGCCTGTCATTGAGAGCTAGGCACTGTAGGACAGACCCAGCTGTGAAGAACTAATTTCTCTTCTTCCTTCTCCACGTGAAGACTTGTCAGCCAGGGTTAAGGATAGGGATGGAGAATACTGCTCAGGAACAGAGTTAAAGGGTAACTAGAGGAGAAGGATTTTTTTTCTCTGTGTGTAACTTGGCTGGAGCAAGGCATTTTGATTTTTGCTCCAGACTTGGCCAGGTAAAGACACATCTTGTCCCTTGCCTTTGTCTGAAGAGTCCTGTTGGGTTTCTATGGCTCAAGTAATGTCTTTAACAAGTATGTACATGCATGCACTTGCTCTTCATGGAACCAAAGAAGACTTGAACCGCAAAGATGTTGTTTTAAAATATCTTCCAGCGTAAGACCTGAGAGTAGTTTCTCTTAGTTAGGATTGAGCTGCTTGTACAGCCCAAGAGAAGACCAGGTGGAGAAGGCATAAGGTAGTGCTTATATTTGTCTTTCTTCCTGACTACTGCTAGGAAAGTAAAGTTATGCCTGATGGAAGTTGTGCCAGGAAAGGAGCTGAGATCTTGGCAGCACCCTTTCCTATTTCAGTGGTTGCCCAGTTCTGATCTGGCACTGGTCTCTGTGGGCTTTAGAGCAGAAAAGAGGTGGTTTCCTATCATTTTAACTTTGCAGCCTGGCATGATTTCTGCTTTTGGGGCCTGGTCTTCTGCCAGCAGAAGCATATGCTGAGTCTGTCCCAAGAAGATAGTTGGACTCAGTTTGTACAGCTGGGTGCTAAAGGCCATCAATATTGATAAAGTGAAGGTGAGCCACTGAACGCAGTCTTAGAGAATTCCTCCCAGCTCGTCACCACCTGTGGTTGAGCCCTGCTTAAAATGTGAACACCTGGGGTGAGAGTGGAGGTGTTAACTGGTCACTTGGGAAAAAAAAAAAAAAAAAAAGAAAGCCAGCTCATCTCACTTCTGACACTCAATCTACTCTCCTAAAAGTGAAGTTCTTGCTCTCATAGTGGCTTATCTTCTTTGTGGATTTTCAGAAAACAACCCATCAGAGAAGCCTTTTCAAACCTGGCTGAACCATGCTGTGTCTGCTACCCACAGCCAGCCTTCGCTCCTCAGGTTCATTGCAGCCATCCTCAAAGAAACATCTGCCCATGGCTTTCCTGGTGCATGAATCGTAGAAAGCAAGGTCAGAAGGCATATCCAGAGATTGTCTAGTTTATACCATTCCTCAAGGAAGGACAAACAGTGTCTGTTTCTTGTCTAACAGGTGATTAAAAACATCCTGATAGAAATTTCTTAGCTGTAATAACCTGTTCTAATGGTTAACCATCAGAAAATGCATTCCTCTGCATTACTACCTTTTGATCCCACTTCTTGACCTGTTTGCAATGAATGTGGAGCTCAGCAAATTCCCTTCCTCTTTGCTGATACCCTTTATGTATTTGAAGACTACCGTTATACATCTCTCTGATGTCTCTTTTTTACAATGGAAAAAAATATTTTGGTCTTGCATGATTGTAGACCATATTTTATAGACCCTTCATCATTTGTGTGGTCCTACTGTAGTCTCTCTGCCCTGGTTCCTCAATTAACCTGAAATCCGGTGCCCCGGATTGGACACAGAATTCCAGTGAGATCTTTGGAGCACTGGATGAGGTGAGAGGAACACATCACAGGCCAGGCAGAAATCACTCCTGGCTATACATGCCACATTATGCTTGCTTAAATATTCTTTGGTTTTTTTCTTTCTCTTTTTACCTTTCAACAGCCTAATGTTGTTGGCTTCAGTTTGGTTTGCCATTCATTGAGCATCTTTTTGGTCTTGGAGCTTTAGCAAAAACATCTAGGTGATCTAACTAATTTGTGTTAGCCATTACTCATTTCCTTGTTATTTTCCAGATGTTTATAGAACATTTCTTTATTTGTTCCAATTTTCTCTGGAAATTCCAATGATGTTGGCTTTGCCATATCCTTCAGCTACTCCCTTTTCCAAAATGGAGTTATGTCTCACTTCTGCAGTATTCTGACACCTTGTTGGCTCTCTGTAGGTAACAGCCATGAGATTGCTTTAACAAGCAGCCTAAGCACATTATATGTAATCAAGGCAAGTATTCTTTACTTATTCTTTCTTTCTAGACTGAGATCTTACCCTGTTATCCATGGCACTAAATATGCAAACCTTTCGGGTACCAGCGGTCTTTTTGCTCAAAGCTGTGGTGAAGAAGGCAGGTGCTTTTCTTCCCTGTTGGATAGTTCCTCTGATAGATGGCCTTTATATCCCTGACAATCTATTTTATGTTTTCTTGATGCGCTCTTGATCCTGTTTGTCATAAAAGAGACAATTTCACACTCGTGGGTTGAGGTAGAAGTTGTTTATTACAAAAGCCCACGAGGTCCGGAATATCCCGAGGTAAAAAAAGAGAGAAAACAAAAAGCACAAAAAAGAAGGTCCCGGTACGGTAATGAGACTCCCCCGGCTACCGGCTGGCTGCCGAAGAGAGGAGATCCTCAAGGCCGGGTGGTGAACTTAAGCTAGCCTTAAGTTCAAAGAAAATTTTAAGCATAAGCCCCTGAAAGGGGTAAGAGGCCCAGCACCCGACCCAATCTCTACCTCACTGCTATTCAGCGAGGAGAGACACCAGGCACCCTGCACAGACCCACGTCTGCTGATGTTGGTGGCAGAGGGACCCAGCTAGCTCCTGAGGCTGGTCAAATTTGGGTTTTTATAAGGTTTTTGATGGGCTGGTCCGAATTAGTATCTCCGCCTTCCTGCCTGCTGGTGATTGGCAGTACTAATTAATGAGGTGAACCTCCCCTGCCAATAGATGGCTCGTGTCTAGGGGTAGTTTGCAAAGGCGGGAAGGTTCCTCATTAGTATTCCACTTGCAGGGGGCGGAGAGATGCGATTCTTCTATTTTTAGATTGGGTGGTGCAGTGTGCCTTTAGTATTGGGATGGGTGATGGGCTTAAAGATATTAAACACAACATGAAAACCGAGTTTTTAACATGAATACAATTGCCAAGATAAAGGATTTTTAAAGATACATAGATTATGAATTTAGGATTACATGGTTTTAACAATTTCAACACCTTAATACTCTTAAACAGTTTCTTTCTTAACTTTATAACTTCTACTCTTCTACTGTAACTCCAAACACTATCCCTTTCAAAACATCCTTAACTAAGTTTTTTCTTTTAACCTTATAATTTATAACTTTATTAAAGTCTTAATTTTCTAATTTTATTTAACAGGCACCATAGCAATGGCCAACTCGAATATGCGAAAAATCACTCATTTTACTTATAACACTGTTGGTTGTATTTCTTTTTACATGTTGATTTGTCTTGTTTGGTCCCTACATTTTCAGTCTATGCATTTACATTCCCATGCCACTGAATCCCTTTTCCATTTTCTGAATAAACCATTTTTTTCATTACGGGTCAATGATGTGGTCATGTTTGAAGGAAATAGTTTGTCTCTTACAAAAGTTGCTTTCCCTGCTCTGCTGGGATTGTTTGCATTGATGTCCTTACCATTGTTTCTTTAAGGTGCTGCAAACTTTCCTGTATTCTCTTTTCTCTCAGACTTATTATCAGTACCATGAGGGTTTTGAAATATGGTTTCTGGAAGTCCATTGTATTTATTTTGCTATTTTCCTTTTTTCCTTCCCTATGGCTTGTGAACTATGTTGTTCCATGGTCATTTTCACCCCAGCTGCATTCCTCTTGCATGATATAAGTGGTTCCTCTCCTTGGTCAAACTTAGTTCTCATTTTGATTATGTATCAAGATTTTAATCTCTTCTTATTTATTCCATATGCTGTTTGTATGATTCCATCAGATGATCCCCTATCCTCTTCAGCAGCCCTCAGATGATTTTCTAATGAATAATGGTATTTCCCCTAATTTAAAGTGGCTCTGCCCAGGTACCTGATGCTTGTATTTACCTGTCCCCTTCTGAAATCAGTCCTTGTGGATCCTACAGGCATTAATTTAGCAGGTCAGGGCACAGAGATGCTCTTCCTGTCTTGCATTGAATACTAGCTCTGATCACCAGCTCTTTTTCTTGTAACATCCATCCAGGTTCAAGCATGCCAAAACCACCTGCACAGCCATGCATTCATTTCCAGGAATAGAGTTATAAGTAGCTGATGCCACTCGTGACCAAAATAGCTAGTGCTTTATTCATGGAAGGAATTTTCCCCTCCTCCTTTAATCCATGAATTGGCCTGACCAATGCTAAGAAAACCCACTCTGGATATATTGAGTCTAGACAACTGCCAACACATCAGATCTCTAATTCCCATGGAAAAATAGTAGGAAATTACCCAAGATGCAGCTAGCAGTTTACCTAATTGAAACCTAATCTAGATTCAGATTAAGCCACTGGCATCTTTGACGATCTGCTGTGAGAGGAGGGAGGGCTGACATCCCTCTCCTGTGTCCGGACCACTTGGCAGAGCAGAAGCTTTTGCTGATCAGAAGGTACTGTTTTCCTGCCAAGACATGGTGGCAGAATTCAGGAAAACGCAATAAAATATTTGTGTCTTTGGAAAGGACATTTTCAGTGAGTAGGGAGGAAAGCAAACATCTGCCTATGCAATAAATTGCTATGGTGCAACGTATTGTGGTATATTTACATAGATATAATGGTAATTTTCTCTTCGTACAAAGGTATTCCTTTCACCACATTAGCCATGTGGCTGGGCTTGACCAGCTCACAGCTTGTTAAATTTAAATGTAAGTAAGATGGAGAGTATGGTAGATGAGGGAATACAAAATATGAGTTATTTGAAATTATTATTCCATCTTTGAGAGCATCCTACTCACTGTCAGGAGAGCAGGGTTCATGCACTTCTCACTGATATTAGGCTCTTTCACAGCAGCATCCTCAGCTGATAATGTTCATTATTTCTGATGACCTGGAAAACCTACCCAGCACTGGAGGAGGAGGGATTGCTTTTTGTCAGTGTCCTCTGTCATGTAGAGACCACTGTAAGACAATTTGTAGTAAAGCTGTCAGACCTAAGGAAGTGCAGATCTGTACCTGGCACTGCTGGAACACGACCTGGGGATGTCCCCGTGTGAGCATTGTGCCAGTCCAGCCTCAGCAGCAGAGAGGCACAAGAGGAGGTCTTCCAGTGCAAAGGTCTGTTAGTGCGCTTACACAGTAACACTGATTTAAAGAAGGAAAAAAAAGGGGGACAATAACTACAACATTCCCATAGTTTTTTCCCCCCAGTTACTAATTAATTTATTTAAATTGCTCTTCAATGTGCAATTTGATCTGATGACACATTCATGCGATCCTCCTTTTCTCTCACTAACACCTCCAGCCATTTATGATTTGCAAAATAAACTTTATAAAAAATTTTCCTTTTGGGCTTCTCTGTGGCTGAGGTTGTTAGAGAAGTGATTGTCCACATCATAGCTCTTAAACTTCTTTGTCCCATCTCCATTAACACTGGAATCTCAGTCAGTCTCTGGCTTTTCCTTCAGCCAATGCCTTTCAGTGCTTTCCATAAGAAGGTGATGTGCAGGAGCAGACCTCGAGCCTGCAGAAGACAGCTCAATTCATTTGAGATGAGTGGCTGGGAGGCAGGACCATGCCATCCACTGGGATGGATCAGATTGATATTCACAATTCATCTATTTATGCCCCAATTAACAATTCAAATAAATTTTTTTTATCACTCCTAGTTAAAAGCACACATAAATGAGAGCTTCCTCTTCTAAACAAGAGACTTCGCTCTGAAACAGAATTCCTTCTTCCTGAAGCCAGGCAAAATAACCATGAGGGGTGAGAGATGATTCATCTACCAGTGCTCTCCATCAAAAACTGTAGCTAAAACAAGATTACTAAGAAGAAGAGTGCTATTAAAGGAGGAAACTGCTGCTGTAATTTTGTTAAGGAACATGAGATTATTTAAAAGCCTTTTAAAAAGTGTGTTTGTTCCGGGAGAGGAGGGGTGAGGGAGGATTTTAGAGGAAGGGAGAAAGATTATTAGTCTTTCTTGCCTATAAAGATTCATGCTGCTTCCCTTGCGCTAGCCAACCATTTCAGGAGCCATTGTAAGTCATTACTCCAGCCCTAATGAATAGGGGACAACTTGCACCTTAGCTTTGCAGAGGCTGAAAGCATAGGAAAAACAGGTTGTGGGGTGTAGAGGGTTTGGTGCACTGTACTGCACGTAATTACAGGTTAAGATTTTTTTTTCCCAGATGTTATTTGTTACTGGTGGTGACAATCCCTAGAATGCTCACACAGCAGCCATCTCACGTTGTTCGGGGTTGCTTTATAAACTCTCAAAGCCATGAATAAGTGAGCCTCAGAGCCTGTGCCTCGCTCCCCTCACCGATAAGCAGGTTTGCACCTGCTCAGCACACAAAGAGTGATGCAGCAGGGAGTGAAACACCACTTCCAGCAGCCTCCCCCGTGCTGTTCACAGCAAACTGCACTGCACACACACATCACTGGAGTGACCCGGGGGGGCAGGGGCACAATGGGTTCGAGCCCCACATTGGGCGATGAAGTACTTCTTTTTACCCAAATCTGAGACTTCTTACCCTTTATTTATTATAATTTTTAAAAACTATTATTCCTTTTCTTAAATATTTTATTGTCCCAGAGCTGCAGGAGACTGGGGTGGTTCTGTGGGGATGATCTGGAGCTGGCTGCAGACCTTAGCCAGGGACTGCTGCTGGGTTTGGTCTGTCCCTGGGGCACAGGGTCTCTCACCATGCAAAGCCAGCACAACTGTCCCTGGAACTGCGGACCAAATCGTAGCCTGGGAAGTTGGAGATCCTATTCTGCTTCTGAAAGTGGCTTCTTCACATACCAAATGGGCATACTGTAAGTATTACTGAGAGAGATAGGAAGAGGGTTTGCGCAGATGCAGATCACTGGCCAGGAGTTACATGTAGTCTCTCCAAATGAGACTCTGCGTACAGAGAGCTGAGAGACCAAAGGGATCCATCAAACCAGATACTGCAGTTGTACAAGAAGTATTTTGTGTACATTGTCAACTTGCAGCCAGAGCTGTGCATTTTTATCAGGTTTTCAAGGTCAGACAGGAACGTGGTGGTGATCTGGTCTGACCTCAACTGGTTTTCAGTCTTTCACTCTGCTTGCTGTTATTAAGAAGAGGCTCTGCCATAGGGCTCCCCATGACTGGATCAGGACAGGCTGCTCATGGGACAGAATTTGGCCCAGGGGATGCCAAAAATATTGAGAAAACACTGCTGAGCAGCAGAAGGCTCCAGGACCCAGCATGGGTTGTGTCAGTGCATTTCTCCCAGACAAGGGAAGAGTGCTGTGGAACAGAGCTGATACCTGTTTGTTCATTGTAAATTAATGGCATGTTTTAAATGCAGAGCTCCACGGAGCAGAATGGCATAAAACTTTGGCTTTGTGATTTGTCAGGATGGGGGGTTTGGGGAAACTGCAGCAATTATGGACTTCAAAAAAGAAATGTTATGAAAAGGAACTTGGAAGTTGAGAGGAGTTCCAGTAAGGAGCAATTTTGAATAAAAAGATTGAATTTATGCTGGAAAAAACCTGTTCAGGATGTGGTTTGTTTTCTGTGGTTAATCCCTTCTAAATATTTAAGGAAAGAGAAGAAGAGGGAATGGAAATAGTGCTTTGTTTAAAAATAGGATCCGAGATTCTACTAAACACATGAATAAATGCTTCAGCGTATTGTACCCTGGGATCCCTCCCCTCAAACAGGCTCACCCTACTCAATGCATCCTGGAAGAGTCAAAAATGAGTTTGCATTTTTTAACTCTCCATCTAGGATTTGGTGGCCTTCAAATTTGGGTTCTGCCCTCAAAGCATGTGTCTAAAGCATATGTCACACACAAGCTGTGTTTTCCATATGCAGAGAAACAGGGAATCAGACCTGTTGTCACTGAAATGTGCAAACTGACCTGGGGCCGGAGAGACCCCCCCAGCTGTGGTGTCAGACCCTCTGTACAACTGGCACCGCCTCCCCTCACTGCCCTGCCTTGTGAAACCTCTCTCTGCAGGCCAGCAAAGTGCCCAAGGCCTCTGAAACCCTGGATCCATCCAGCATGGACCAAAACACACAGAGCTGGCTGCACGCCTGAACACGGGGGTTTGTGGGTGTATTGTGTCCTTGCATACATTTCCAGGGAAAACATATTACACCTAGCTTCAGATGCCAAACTTCTCCAATTATGAGAGAACAGTAATTCACCAAGGAGTAAGTATTCCTTCAATTTCCTTTCCTTGGAAATGATACTGAGAATCTGTTCTGAATGGAGGCAGATGAAAAATGCTACATGTTAATGCATATTCTGGGTTAGCTGTCTTTGTTAAATTAGAATGAATGCTGCTCATTTCCCATCTGGTCCTCTTTGACATTACTTCCAGAATATATTCACAGCTCTTATTTGTACAGTACAAATGGCTGGCTGTAGTACCAACTTTACCTTTTATAGGCTGCTAAAATGTTGGTGCCAGATCACAAAATAACGTTCTACTTCTAGGAAGCATCTGTGGGCATTGCTTGCTCCAACAGCTTTCTTTTTTTCTTCCTCTTATTTTCTTTAAGTGTAACCATGTATGTGAAGTGAGTTTGTTGTCAAACCAAGTGAAAGTTGACGGCTTGACAGCCCTGGAACCTGCAATCTTCCTGGAGCAGCGAGGATGCGGCAGGCTGATCAAGCAAAGTGCTATCAGCCCTCTCATCTCTTCTGCACAGCCTTCCCCGAGGGCTGAAAGCACAGATATTTCTCCATCTGCAGCTGCTGGTTGGTGCCTTTGCTGACTGCCGTGCGCAGGGATTTTGTGCTCTGGATCCCTGCGTGCTCCAGGTTGCCCTGAAAAATACCAATGCCACAGCAACTGAGCAGCTCTGAGCCAGCGCTGATTCCAGCGCTGCTGACCTGAGCTGGTTTTCTGATTATTCCCAAATCTTCCCATCCATGGTGTTTGTTTCTGGCAGTTTCCTTAGCAGGCTCACTGTTCCTGCAGCCTCCGCCCCTGCCCTCCGATGCGTTTCAGACCTGCCTTGGTAAACAGAGTGTTGTGATCCGAAACGCCCACGTTTTTCTGCCTGGAGTGACCAAGGGCTGCAGCGTCGCGCTGGGAATTCTCACCATAGCAACTACCAGCATTGACAGAATTTGGTACTCATTAAATAGGCTGTTTGTTTACCTCTCTGACGGCGAGAGTAGACTACAACCAGCACTGAAACACCGCCAGCTGAACAATGCTGGGCTGCCATCGTAACTTCACGTGTGGAACACATAATTACTGTGTTCTGTAAATGAAACAGATATGGAAAGCCTGTGTGGGATGGGAGTGTTGAAGATGTAGGGTGACATGGTATTATTATCAGAAGATCAGCAAGCGTGCTCGTCAGATGCTGCTACGTGCTCTCAATGGATCCAGGAAAAAGTGAGTCCTGAGTCACATCCCCTTGACAGATGATCTAAATGACCGTGTTCCCAGAGGTCAGTTCATGGACTTATCAAGCAGCAAATGCATGGGGCTGGGGAATAAATTATTGGTACCCCAGCAGAAAATGTTGAAGCTTGCAGATAGAAGCTCAGTGCTCAGCCTCTCAGGGGTCAAATGTGTGGGAGTTGTTTTTAAGATGGTTGTCAATGTCCAAAGTGCAGAACCACCTAACGGTGCAAAAGTGGCTTTCAGAAAACATCTCCCATCATCCACGCAGCTGTTTCAGTTCCAGCAGTGTGGCACCTGCCAGCCTCTGGGCAGCCCTGTGCTTCGAGTGGGACATCGCCTGCTGCAGAGCTGCTGTCAGCTCTGTTCAGCAAGAGATGCAGGTGATAAAAATAAGAGGAAGCACCAGAGCAGAACCCTTCTGTCCACCACAGAGCTGCCCAACCTCCCTAACACTGCCTCTGTTGGGATGATGGCTTTCAGCACCTTCCCAGGGATGCTGTTGGGTGCCCACCATGGCTTGGGCGGGAGCAAGTTGATGTTCAGCCTCAGCACAAGATCTCCAAGGTGTGATGTCCCATGGGTGCTGCACCCTGTCACAGAACCTTCAGGCAGCCCTGTAAAATCAACTAATGAGTCCCCAGCACAGCCAAATCCATGGAGAAGGAGCATGTGCAGGCATGGCCAGAGCACAGACTGGGAGCATTGAGCACTGAGCAGCCAGCATCCCGTGGCACACAGCTGGAGTTTCTGTCCAGCACCTGAATGCATTGACCAGTCTTCCACACATCCCCTGCATGCCTCCAATCTGGGTGGAATTCCTGCTTGCCCCTGCCTGCTGCCAGAGCACCACTGAGGCTTAGGATGTTGTTGGCAGTGAGGACCCCAATCCAGGCAGCAGCTGCAGCACATGGCTGTAAGATGCTGAAAGAGGAAAGAGAAGTCCTGGAGCACACTCATCATTTGGTATTCTCATTAAAAGGGGCCAGGACTGCTGCTCTGGTTCCTGCCCCAGGCAGGGAGGGGGCAGGAGGTGAACTGAAGTCACTTTCTATAGTCACCTAATTAGAGCATTTCAGAAGAGGGACAGGTCCAAACGCCATCCCCTCTGCCCCTTAGGGAGCACAACAGGTGTCCGGTCACAGCTGGCATGCTCAGGACTTTGTGCAGGCAGGGGCTTGTAGGAAGGCAGTGCAAAGGGGAGAAATACCTCAAGACAAAGGTGAGCCTGGGAGCCAGCCTCCATAGCTTTGTTGACTGCAAAAAGGCTGAGGATTCTGCATGCTGTTATTAACACTTTTCCTCAGGTCTTACCTTGAACTAACTTTTCTCCCTTCCTTAGGCAGTAATTTTTTTCTTTTCCTTTCCCTAACCTAGCACTGTGTTTACAGTCCTCCCTTCTGTGCAGGTGCTAACCCTTCTTTTCACTTGCCTTGAGTAATTAACAAAATTAAACTCCATTAGTTGTGCTCAGATATACCTAGACTGGAGCTGCTCTTTCAAACGCAAAGAAGGGATTTTAGAGCTCTCAACTTGCCTGTTTTCTTTAACCATGTGAGCTTGTCTGATGAGGGTCACTACACTTCTGTACAACCCTGGCCTTGCTTAATGACAAGAAGAAAGCCCTGTGCTCTTGTCCCTATTCCCCCAAATCTTTCCACATCTGTTCAGTTTTAAATGCAGATGGCTTTCCTTAAGGGTGCCTTGAGCATGGGGCTGGGGAGCTGTTTCCACTCCCCACCTCCTGGCACAGTTATATTTGTTTCAGCACCAGTGGAAGAGGGGATGGGAAGCACCTCTGCATCCCAGCCTGGTGTGGATACCCACCTGGGGACTCTCAGTGGGTTTGGCACCTCATCTGAGGACCGTATGTGCCATCTGTGTCATGGTGGCAACCAGGGATTCTGATCCCCACAGTCCAAAGCAGCAAGGAGAGACCCCAGAAGGCAGTGGGGAGTAAATAATATTGCAGCGATGGTTTCAGCTACCAGGATATTGGGAAGGCTCCTGCAGGCTGGGCCACCATGGCTTTGCTGTCACCACACAGGGCACAGCTCTGAGCCCAGCTGATCTCACCCAGGCCCAGACTTTGATGTCAGGGGTACCATTGCAATTCACTTGGGCATCAGAGCCCCACAGCTTCAGTATTCCCTTCTTCTGGATGCTCAACTTTAATGGCACAGATCTCATTTTCTGAGGCACCAGACTCTCCTCGCTCCTGCTTCAGTCAGAGCACAGCAGAAGCATCCAACTACAGCCTCCAGTTTGGACAGAGAATGGGGATCGCAGCAGCAGCAGCATGCCCGGAGGGGTGAGGTTACTGCTCTGCTTTGAAAGGACAAGGATGGAGTGCAGTGAAGGTATGAGGATTAAGCAAATGCTAATGGTGAACAGGTAAATGGGTGATCAGATTAGAGGGAGAGCTGCAGGCCCTTGCATGTGAGGACAGGCAGAATTGTGGGGCAGCTGCTGGCCACGGGGCTCTTCCTGTGGCTGCTCCTGCCTCTCACAGCGGTGCTCCTGTGCATTGTTTCCAGGCTGATCATGGCAGGTTGCTGTGTTGCTCTTGTTCCAGTCCCACCATTTATTATGAACAGGCACATTTCACATTTCAAAGTATTTTTTTACTGACTGCGATATAAGCAAGAGTATGACAAAATGTGGTCATGAATATTTCAGGGTGATCATAAGAAGACCTTCAACAGCTAAAATTTCTTCAGTGTCAGACATTTGGTGGGGCTTGAAGATACAGAGGTGTTGAAAGATGCTTCCCTGCCATTCAGTTCTGCAAGGAGAGGGGTGATGGCATGTGTCAGGCTCTGATGGGGTGGTAATTCCCCAGTTTCTCAGGGGACCTATCAGTCATCCTTGTGTGAGGCTTCCTCTGTACAGGATAAAATTGCAGTTCCTTAGAAAATCATCCCACATGCAGAAGGAGACTTAGAAAGCATATCTTTGCTCAAACAGTAAGCAATGTGCAAAATTAATTACATAAAACAGAAAAATTCTATGTGTGTCATGGTTTAATGCAGGACAACTATATTTTGTACATTACTTAGGTAAGAGGAAATATGCTTTTTTCACTGGAGTATTTCTGCTTTCCTTCTTCCATGATTTCTTGTGAGCAGCAATTCTCCAACTGCACTTCAAAACATTGAGGGGAACAATTGAGGACAGTGTGGAGTTGAACACTGGAAGAAAACTGGCACGTTCATATCAGTCCACAGGGGTGTCCCAACCTGAGTCTTTTGCTGGACTCAAATCATCCCTGAACACCAGCAGTTGTTTCTGATTACTGCTTTAGAATAACACTGGTGGCTTTCCTGGGGCCCTGTCCAAAGCAGGGTCTGCTTTGGATTTCTCCATGAGGAGGGAGTGACCTGACTTGGTGCATGTTAACCCTGCTAGATTCTTCTTCCCTGGCCCCTGTGCTGGGCTGCCAGGGAGCCAAAGCTTGGGAACTGAGCCTCCCCCCTCCCATGCCCTGAGCTCTGGGACTGCCTGCACACCCACCTGCCCACTTTTAACATGCTCCTCCCCATTGTGAAGCTGCACATCCATCCTTTGGGGCTAAATTGAAGCTGGGTTTCCGGGGCAGCTAAGTCCAAACCAGATCTGAATCCTCAAATTTATCCTGGTACAAATACCTGCAAGAGGACTGCTGTGAATTAGACAATAAGTCCCTTTGTTTCCCATTTCTGACTCATCCTCTTTTACTGCCTCAGGTTTCCAGCAATGAATGAGTCCAACTGCCAGTTCGGAGAATTATTTTTGTGGCAGAGCATGCCTGATGGAAGAGACACCCATTGCTATCCATTTCCATTAGCAGCCTGTCAATAGAAATTAAATTACATGAATAAGGCACTATCAGTGCCAACATCACTGCAGGAAAACATTAATTAATCCTCATTTACATTAGTCAGTGCTACCGTCAAATAGACTCTTCTGCTGCTCCCAAAGACATTTCCACAAATGATTGTTGCTGTCTGATAAACAGATTCACAGAGCCTCACTGACTCACTTGTTGGGCACTCACCATCATACTTGGGGTCTGAACCAAGCAAATGCTCTGCGGGATCCTATTCAAAGTCCATGTTGAACATTGGGCCTCCAAGTCATATTCAGACACCAAAGAGGTGGGGCTTTGGCCTGTAAAGAAAATAAACCCCCAACTAACTTGCAGCAGTCATAGCAAATTTATTTTTGTGAGGAGTTCAAGATGTGCCCGTCACCGCTGTATCTAAACATCCCAGAGGGTCTGATGGTCTTTCAGAGGAGGCTGTACAATAGAAAGAAAAGGGAGGGGACTGATCCTTGCCTTCTGGCTTGTGGAGGAAGGATGAAAAGCTAAACTCTTTTCCAAGAGAACATATAAGTCAGACAAGACCTATTTAAACCACAGGATGTCTTTCCTTTTGAATTTTTTAGCCCTGCTGAAATCCAGATTTGCAAACAGGCTCTGCCTTCACTGCAGACTGAATGAACAGACTTCTAAACACCACTGCCCTCTGAGGGGCTCCAAGTCTGGCTCTGCAGTATGGCTCCCCCCGGGGTGCCCAATCCCCAGCTGCCTCCTCTCTGTCCCAGGAAAAGAAAGCAGGAACAGTGCTGCTGCATCAGGAGAGCTGTCTTTTTCATACACCTTGTGGGAGATAAAGAAAACATGGTACATGGCCAGATTCACAGCTGGAGCTCACCCAGTGCAGGAGATGTGACCAACAGTGTGACTATAAAGAATCATCATGACCCCAGGGGCTTCCCTAGTGCCCTCACCGTTCCATTCATCCACTGAGCAGGCATACCTGACTTAACCACCAAAAAACACAGACATGGATCTGTAGTATAAGCAGTGCAAACCCTTGGCTTCCCTCTGGGGACCTCCTGGGAAGGCAGGGTCTGCAAGCTGGGATGGTTCAGAAAGCACTTTGGAGAGGTCAGGTGTCTGATTTGGGATTGTAAGCTCCCTTCCCAGATCTGAATACTGGACATAGCAATATTTATGCTATTTCCAAGTCCACCCATCACTGTGGAGGAAGCACTGTGACCGAATGGAGCAGGTTTTTTCACCAAGAGCTGTGCAGGTGTCAGCTCAGGATGAGCCAAACACAAGGTAGAGCTGGTCACTCACTACAGGTGCCTTTGCCTGTGGTGGAACCCAGAAATTAATACAGCAGTCCTGGTGGCAAAAACCAAAGGGATGAAGAAGGATGAGTGAGGAAGAAGCAAAGAAAACACCAGAACATCTCTAAATCATGGCAATAACTTTCTTAGTGAGTTGCACTGCAGGGCTTGCTTTGCTGGCCACTGAGGTGACTGGGTTCCAGCATCACAAATATTTTATTCTGCTTTGCTGCAGGAGAAAAAATGGCCTAATGGGAGGTGGGAATGGGTGGAAATGGAAATTACAATCAGCAGCAGCTTTTGCCAAGAGATAAGAAATGCCATTAGCAGCTCTTCTCTGTGTCAGACTACTGGATCATGGGTGCTGCTCCTCTTCCCTGAGTGTTCAGGAGAGCATTTCATCCAGCCACCAGCACTGCCAGGGACCTGCTTGGAAACACAGACCTGCAAATTCACATCTGGAGTCCTGTGCTCTTGTGCTCAGGGTTTTTCTTTTAATCCATGTGCAAAAGTAGCACTGGTACAGGCTTATACACTGAAAAGCACTATTTTGAGCTAGTAATGGTGAATAGAGAAATAACAAAAAAATTAGCCTGAAGTCTCTGGGTAATGGTAGGTTTTGAAATCCTATTCAGTGCTTTGGCTATATAGTTATCTGGCACAAACTTCTGGTTACTGTAATAAGTCTTTAAATCTACTTTAAGTGCCCTTCCACTTCTTTTCTTCCTTTCAGGAGGCTTGTGTTCAGCAGCCAAATGACTATATGGGGATGTATTAAGCAATAAACAGTACAGTCCAGATAAAAAAGTTTAGCTGAGATAAAGCTAAGGCAGTGTCCACACAGTCAGTGCATGCACAGGCAAAAGCGAGAGCAGGAAATGTAGGATGCCTCTTAAGAACACAGCACATGAAAGTAAAATATACCCCACAACCCTCCTGAGATTTAGAGTGAGGAAATGGAGATGTAAATAGCATCTATTTATTGGTCCTGTTCCAGCATGAGCAGTCCTGGGAGGGCAGGGATGGGCAGCAGTTTCACCCTGGGTAGGAGGTGCTGCAATGGGGCTCTGAAGCTCTGCTGGTCCATGGAGGGGCTGCTCCCTGCATAGCCCAGCCTGATGCTGCTGGGTGTGGGTGTGCAGGCATGAACCTCCCACTCCTTCTCGGTCTCCATCCTTCCATCTATGGGGAGGGAGCTTTTTGGTGCATGTTCCATTGACCCTGATGCCTGAAACGGTCTCTGTGGGAGATAATGGTGAGCAGCCCTCGAAGAAAGCATGAGTTAACTCATTTAGTGTGAGTTAAATCTGACTCACAGTGATTGTTTGAAACGTGCTCCTCAGTCACCTGCTACCTTGTACCGAGTGCCAGATTAATATAATGAACCCCTGATCCTTCACTTAATAGCTACACTGTGGCTCAAAAGCTGGGGACTCCTACACCATGTAAATTTGCCTGGATTTGATACGCCTACTGGTGACCTCCAACCCTTTTAAAAATGGGTTTGCTCCTCAGAATAGAATGGATTTATTCTATTTTTTTCTCTTTTTTTTTTTCTCTGAGATAAATGGAACAGGAGTCAGGTCCCTAATGTTATGTTAAACTGCATCGAATTAGCCGAAGCAGAAAAATCTCAACTCAACTCAGGTAAAATGTCAGGTATTTTGGAATTTTAAATGCTTATCTCTAGTTTTTCTTGAATGAGCTGCTTTGTTTCTTTGTTTGTTTTCTCACAGTAAATAAATTTTTACTCAATTTTCCAGATAATTAACCTTTCTGCTTCAAAGCCAAGGGTAAGGATGTGAGGGCTGATACTCCAGGGGAATCTCACCAGGTGGGACAAGTAAAATTAGAATCACAGAATAACAGAACTGTTTGGGTTGGAAGGGACCTTAAAGTTCATCCTGTTTCAACCCCCCTGCCACAGGTAGAGACATCTGATTAGGAGTAATCAGATAAAAATAATATGGCACCAGGAAAGACTGATAGTGCCAAAAGCAGAGAAGAAATTGTGGGTAGTCTTACCTTGGTGTGCTTAAAGAGCAGTGATTTAAAGAAGTCAACCGTGGTACGTGCTGAGACATCAAAGTAGAGATTGCCTTCAAATTACTAATCACCTTAGGAAATGCACATTTAATATAAAAGAATCTCCTTAACTAAACTCAAAGACTTGTTTTCATCAAGACCCTGTTCCATCTGGTCAAGACTATATTCAGCAGCTGGCATGTCTCCCACGTGGCCAGTATTCCCATGGCATGGTGAACAACTTGGTGTCCATGTGCCATGTGCTACTGGCTTCTCCCACAGCCTGGGGATGGGCTGCCAAATGGGGTGCAAGGGGCAAGCCCTGCTCTGTGGCAGTGACAGAGCTGATTTCCTTCTGTTTTGCCCCTGGACACGAGGTGAATCCAGCTGTGAGGGAAGGTGGGAGACTCACGTCCTGTGCCGTGCACCACTTCCCCCCAGCTCTCAGTCTTTGCTCTCCAGGAGGGGCTGGGGGCTCACTGGGAGCACACAGGGCTCTGGGGGGCTCTTTCAGCGACTGCTGAAGGAAGCAGGTTGTGGGTTAGATGAGGGAGAACAGATGGTCTGAGGAGGGTGTTTGAACACCAGGCTGGAGAAATCGTTTCTTCTCTGCACCTCCCTCATGCAAGCTGCACAACTTGAGGCAAACTACTCACATGCAGTTTCTTGGTGTATTCCTCATTTTTTCTGTGCCCAGCATGAGACACTCATTTATTTTACTGTGATACCTTGCAACCACACTTTATAGCACCTGAGTGCCTTCCATGTGGAGAGCCAAGGTGAAGTTCCTGGACATCAATGAACATCTGCTTTTTGCTCTCTTGTGTCTCCCGTCCCTTCATGGGTCAGCTGAACAGGCATGTACAGGTGCACCTGGGGTGGGAAGAGTGGGGAGAGGTGGGAGATATCCACTGACTTGGCTGTGCTTCAGCAGGGATGTAAGGGCACAAGCTCTGCATTAAAACTTGACTTCAGATGTCCCGATGTCTGAGTGCTCACAGGCAAAGTCTTTATGTTCAAACCACAAAATCTGCTTGGTGCTATGAAACATGGAACATTCAGAAAAATCTCAAGCTGAGTACTCTAGATAATTGGGAAAGTAGCAATTTCGACCTTAATGTCCTAGTTTCTCCTTTTTTTCAGCTTTCCAAAAGAGGTAATGTCACCAGGTCTCTCAGGGAGTCATGCAGGTGGGCTTCTCAATGCTGGCAACCTGCTCAGCTGCTACAAAGAGCAATTGGTCTGAATGAGTCATGAAAATTGAGGTGTTGGTGTAGTTGAAGACATCCTTAATGCTGCTAATTTACCTGTGCAGTACTTGGTTTTCCAGTCCTATTTATAGTTTCAAAGATATAAACACTTCCTTACCAGTCCATGAGAAGTATGAGGGGGAAAAAAAATATCATCCTCAGATTGCAGTTGCATGGCTTGATCCTGGGATAGCTGTTCATTGACTCAGGTAAAGTCACTTGAAGGACTATCTATCTTTAATGTGAGTTACATCTCAAATGAGATATGGCAGCGTGGTGGGATGAAAGCTACTGTAGAAATGAGATGGAGAACAGCCAGGATGGTGAGATATAGAGTCCATTTGGCTACACACACTTCTTATTTGTGTTGCTGTAACATTTGGAGGCCTAGCTGTGGTCCAGCACCCCAATTTGCAGAGCTCTTGTTGGTTCTCCTCCTCTGTTGCACATTTGCTTTGAGATAACAGGATAACAGGAAATAGAAGCTGGGCAAGAGACCAGGACATGCTTTGGTTCTCAAAGGCTACCCAGAAAAAGTGAGGCATTTCTATGGATAAGTACATGCCAGACATCCCATCAGGAACATGTTTAATCAGTCAACAGTGATGACCCTCCTAAAAATTGCCATTTGCCTTAGATAAGACATATCTCTCTGATAACCTCAGTATTTGCCTTATTCAAGATAATTCCCATAAGGAGTACAATGAACTTGGTGCTATTTGTTTAAGCAAAATTATTTTTGAAGGGAATGGTTGGTGCAGTGACTCTCACACTCACAGGTGTTCTTGGGTAGGTGATGGTCACAGCCATGGCCAGCCTGGGGCAGCAAGCCCAGCACCTCTGGGCTCTTTCCTGCCACTGCCCCTGGGAAGCCCACCTGGATATTGCCACGGAAGACTGAGCAAAGCTGCTGATACAATTTTGGGCAGTGTTTTCAGTGTTCTTTGTCAGTTTTCAACTGAGATCTTTCCTGGTTTCTGGGTGCCTTGGCAGCTGTGGCCAGGAGAAGGTGGTGGGCTGGGAAGGGCAGGGGGTGAGGATGTGGCTGGGTCCATCATCTGAGGGACATGGAGGTGGAGTAGAGCTCATGTGGATGGGAAGGACAAGGTTGTGTACCCAGCCAGGGATGATGTGATTTCCTTACCAGGTAAAGCAAGATGTTGAATGTAAGAGATAATTCTATGCAAGCCAAGAAATGGAGAAAATACTACAGAAGAGAAAGAAAATTTTAAAAAATGCTCCTGAAAGCAAGGCAAGCTTTCACCATCAAGAAAATTTTTGCAAAAGAAACAGCAGAGATTTTAACTTTTCAGTGTAGTTTATACATATACATATATATATATATATATATGCATGGATGTGTGTGTGTCAATGTCAAATCCCCCAGCCCAAGCCTGGTATGCTGACCACTCGATTGAACCTGTGAGGAACATTATACAGACCTACAGACCCAGGAATGACAAGGGTTTTACAATGGGCATATACACACACAGGACCCTGAAGCCTAATAAGGAAACTCTTTACCATTTGTTTAAAGACTACATAATTTATGTTTTTCATCATCTCACAGGGGAGAGAAGGTTGTTTACTTTGATTTGTTGATGCAGCAATTTTAAACATATGGTATGGTATATGGAGTCTATCTGGAAAAAACACACCTTATTGATTGTGGTGTAACCAACCCAAAAGCCATGGCATGTAAAGAGGGAAATTGTGTAAAGGGTACAGAGTGCACCATTCTCACTCATATAATTCACCAGAACCCTTTATGTGATGTTTGTGATTGAAAACACCTTGCATGACAGAAAAATTGAAAATAAAGGTTTAAAATGTCAGATCTGAATTGTGCCTTGAGGGCAGAAGGAGAGAGAGGCACCCACGGAGTCACCACATGCTGCACAGCTCCCAGAAGCCGCGGGTTGAGGTTTGAGCTCTCAGGGGCAGGTAGCTGGGGAACCAGAGAAAGAGCGAGGCAACTCCACGGAAAATTCACAGTGATAAATTGTTTGCTCTTAATATAAGCAGGTTCATAAACCAATCTGATCCCTGAAGCTTGATAGAGACCAGATACCAGAAAGCACATTTTCAGCTGCAGAGCTGGCAGAAATCATACCTGGGATCCTGACCCAGGTGTAGCATTACACAGTGCTTCAGGCAGGTTGGATTACTTGCCATGTCCTCTCTAGGTTACCCAGTGCTGCCCTGTACAGTGAAGCTCCCAGAGCTAAAACAAGCTTTGATTTTGTCATCACAGGCAGAGTGCTCTGAATTGGGTGTGCCCAGGCTGTCTAATGGTGCTTTGGGAGCACAAGGCGCTCTTTGCTGAGCTGCCAAGCAAAGCACCATGGGGTGTGGGGCTGAGCATGGCCCATCACTGACACCACCAGCACAGAGGTGGGCAGCCTGGACAAGCCCCTGGGATGGGGCTCTCCCTGCAGCTGCCCGGGCCAGAAGGTCCCCCTTGGCTGCAGAGTGGGTGCAGCAGTGATGCTGACCCAACCTGGCCACGCTGAGCCTGGGTGGCCCCATGATTTCTCTCTGTGCAAGTCTCATCACCCCATCCTCCCCTCAGTCCCTGCAGCCGGGAGCTGACAGCCCCTCCTTTCACTCCCGTATCCTCACATCTCCTCTTGTTTTCATTCCCAGTACACAAGTGCGCTGATGGTCGTAAGTGGGGAGAGCAGACCTTCAATTCTTCAAACTTTTTACAAGAAAAGAGTGCACTTTGCCTAATATGGGCTGCTCCCTGGGCTCTTTGCTTACATCTATAATTTTAAACAGAAGGAGTGGGTTTTGCTGGTGGCTTTTATTCCCTCCTTGTTCCCATTTGTTTTACTGTAAGGAAAATGTAGCCACATAGTCTTACTTCTTTGTGCAAAGGGTTGGCATTCAGGCAAAAGATGAGAAGTAACAATTTAAGTTTGATAGCACATTTTCATAGACCTGATAATCAAATGGTAGGTGTAAACTGAAAAAACACATTCTGCCTTTAGTTCCTGACCCAGATAGAAGTACGTGGAATAACCAAATCAGAGATCTAATTCAAACCTCTAGCTTTGTTTACACAGAATACTTTTTTTATTCTGAATGCTCTTAACATAAATTGCTACTATTTTCTTTTTTTAATACTTGTCTTTTATGTTCACATTCTAATGCAGCTGGGAATTTATTATTATTGACAATATCTCTTATCAGAACTTCTTGCATTGTGCCAAACATCTACTGAAGAATTTCGTAGAGACACGAAAAGTAATTTCATCATGCAAGGACTCGTACTGTGGCTTAACTTTTTATTAGAGGTCATGAAATCAAGATATCAAGCCACAAAGTGGTTAATGGCTAGAGCAGACTAAGAAAATCCTCTCCTTATCTCTTCCTGCCCTCTTCCAACCGAGATATTTTTCAACAAAATGGTGTTTTAGCTGCAGTGAAGCATTTTGGCTTTCCTCAGGAAAAGCTAGTTTCTTTTATGGAATAGAGAAACACTTTTTTATAGTAAAATTTCCAGTTTCTTATAGCAGAAATGTCTCAGCAGAAATGTTTCGACTAAGTTGGCTAATAGCAGTGTGCCTCTGTTCCTACATATTACTAGAATATATTCCAGACAGAACTTAGAATGAAGTAGACAGCTATTAATACAACTCCTTTCAGCTTTTGAATTCTTATGTTCACATGATTCCCTCTGAATTTTCTTTGTTCATGCAATAATCCTTCCTTCCCTGTTCAGTATGTGCACTTCGTTTGCCTTCAATGTTAATTTTGCACTGAGTTGCCATATGTGAACAGCATAAATATCAAATGCTTTTCAGCATCTCATCTCTCTGTTCCCTTGGTTTGCAAGGTACGCAGGCTGTCATTAGAAATACAAATATGACCTGCTGTTATGATAAACAGCAGCAGCTAAAGGAACAGCAGGCAGTGCAGGGGAGGGGAGGCCACCCCTGTGTTGTCTCTTTTGGAGCATTTGGAGGCCTCCAGGTGATGCCCACATAGATGAGCAGGGTGAGCCAGGTATTAGCTTAGTACAGGGTGGTGTGACAACCTGCCTCTCTGAGATCATTAGCTCTGGCCATGCTGAGTTTCAGCAAAAAAAATCCCTTCTCACTCCTCCCTCTCTGCAACTTTCTCCATCCTCTTCGCCATGTGTCTGGAAGGGTACTGGGGTCTGGTGAGGACAATGTCAGAGATCAGAGTTGTTTGTGGGGAAAACGTGGGGTTTTTTTCTCCTTCCCTGTGTTATTTTCCAGCTGGATCAGTTTCCTAGGCTGGCTCACAGACACGCCGCATGGGCAGGTATGTGTCAGGAGGGATTTTCCCCGGTGCTGGCGCAGGATGAGGTGTGGAGAGATGCAGGAATGTCAAGAACGAGCCACACTGTTGATCAAGACCCCTCATCCCCACATCTTGGCCCAGGTGGCCCGAGCAGCCTCTGGTGAAATGGAACCCAAACATCTCCAACAGGCTCTTGATTAAGCCATTATGTTTGTGATTAATTTCTTAAATATCTGCTTTCCTTCTTATGTTCTCTCAAGAGCCTCCCGCCCTGCAGTTGACTCACATGCGAGCAGGTGCTGCTGGCAGAGGCGGCACGTGCCATTCCTTCCACCCCTGCCCCCATACCAAGCCCCAGAACTGCTCCTCTGGTATCCCCCCATCCCCAGCACTAGGGGTGGATTCTGCCCAGACCTGTCCTGCTGCTAGTGGGATCAAGGAAATTACACCATGAAGTAGCTCACAGCATCCAAAGACCCATCTAAGTGGGGAGAAAAAGCAATTTTGCTGTTTGCTTTTCCTCTCAATAAGGAAGAAAAAGGTTTGCAGTGCACAAGGTGGGTTCTGGCATAAGAAATCCAAGCATTTTCCATCTGGAAACTGTCTCGTTTCTCTGATGCATCCATATTTCAGAAATCACTGTTCTCAGTGCTAAGTACTGCACAGGCAATGGCGTCACGGCTGGGTGATCAGGGCAGGTCTGTGAACAAGCTGGTCAGCTGCACAGTGGGAATGAGAACTGTGTTTAACTGCAGCTGTTACACCACTGACAAATGAACCTGCTCTCCTCACTGAGTCAGTCTTTCTTAAGGGTATGACAGGAGGGGCCAAACTCACATGATGCTGTAAAGAAATAATCAGCGGCACACTTGTTTGAAAATTGCAGATCAAGCATTGCCTGAGAGTTAAGTAATCCAGCAGCGTCAGCCCTGTGGGTAGAGATCACCATGCCCCTAGTCCAGGCATGGACACCAGAGCTGGACCTCACTTTGCATTTATGGGAAGGTCAAGCAGGAAGGAAGCCAAGATAAGGAGCTGCATTTCCTTGAGTCATGCATGGGTGAGAGGATTTTCAGTGCTTGGCTGCTACTGGATGACTTCTCTGTCTTCTGGCAAAACCCTGCTGTGATTTAAGCCATGATTTGGGGAGCTGTGGGCTGTGCTGGAGGAGAGAAGGCACCTGTGTGTCAAATGCCCTTTTTTCATTGAGGTTCCCTTGGTGGCCCATAGGTCACATCCTGGTGCAGCAGCTCCATCCGTCCAGAGAAGGTAAAGAAGGGTTGTGCAAGCAGCGAATGCTGCTGAAGCAGCTTCAGAATCACTCTGTATGGATCCTGGGTTTGGTCCACGGGGACCAAAATGGCACAATCCACTTATTTGGGGAGCTATAGATCCTCCTTTGCTCCTGCTAACCATTTGCCAGCCCTGCTCTGCTCTCTCCACCCCTGCAGGGTTGTCAGGGAGGGCCAGGACAAGCAGCCGGCCAGGCAGCAGCAAAAAATGCCAGTGCTCTGCAGTGAGGAGAGAAAGGGCGGCAGACACCTGTCTTCAAATACCACACAAAATATCATTAAGCTCTTTTTGAAAAAAAAAAAACCATCAGGAAAGATGTTCCTACGCAGAGCCGAGGCAGGTCTGATCTCTGCGCTGGGACTGTGCTGAGCCAGCTGGTGGATCTATACAATTGCCAGACCCCTTCCTAGCTCGTCCTTAGCTTGGGAGAGCAGATGCAGCACCACTGAGCTCATTCCTGCTTTTTCTTCCATATTAGGTAGACCCCTAAGTGTCATGCCGTTCGCAGAGCTCACATCATCTCCAGACAGCAGCAGATGGCACTCGGCGTCTTGTGTGGTGTCCGCAGCTCCTCACGCCTGTTTCACCCTTCTGCAGCCTCCAATTCCCCTCGCAGCATCGTGCCCCACCACATCATCTCATGGCGGTGCTACCACTGGATCTCACCCTTTCTCCTATTTCAAAATATCCAGGTGCCAGCAGTGCGTGTGGGCTCCTGATCAGCGGGTTCCAGTTGCATCAACCTTCTGGTGCTGCGCAGACAGCGCCATTTCCCAAAGAGGTGGCAGACACGTCTCTGCCTTCGCCAGTGGCCTCCCTGAGGCTTGTATGAAACTTGGAGCCTTGTATCGAACTTGGGGCCATTTATCACACTTGAGCCCTTGTATCAAACTTGGGGCTTTGTATCAAACTTGAACCCTTGTATCAAACTTGGGGCCTTTATGAAACTTGGCGCCTTCTATGAAACTTGAGGCCTTGTATCAAACCTGAGGCCTTGTATCAAAGGCCCCAAGAACGCCCTCAGGAGCACAGGCGTCAGCACCAAGGGAACCAATGCCATCTCACTGCAGGATGTCATGGAGCAAAGTGCTCCTGGGTCACATCATCCTTTTTTATCTGTGACAGGGGCTCATGGGGGCTTCGTCCTGTTTCGTAAAGGGAAGCCCTGGGGGCCCAATCTGGAGCGATGGGCCTGCATTTGGTGGTGTCAGGGCTGTGGTTACTCGGGGCCATTCTGAGGGGCTGAGCTGTGGGTGACAAAGGACGGGGCTGGCGTGCCTGTGATGTCTCCTGTACCAACGACATGGGAAGGGACATCCCAATGAGGGACAGCTGTAACAGCAGCAGCAGCAGGCAATGCTGCCCCAGTCCAGCCTAGGCGAGCGTTGAGTGTGCACACTGCCAGAGGCAGAGCCAGATGAGAGTCGGAGCACAAACTTGAGCATCCGAGAGAGTGCTTCCCCTCTTTCATTCAGTGCCCAGTCCTTCGCAGGAGCTTCTTGGGCACAGCACAGGGTGGCTGCAGCTGCAGCCGCTGCTGCTGCGTCTGTGGGTGCGGCAGCGGCTGGGCCTGGGTGCCTGCCAGCTGCCCAGCTCCCTCTCCTTCCTGCCCCTGCGTCCCTGAGGCTCCCATCTGCACTTCCCTGCTTCCTGTGTCCCTCAGAGCCTCCCTCACCCCTTGTGTCCCTCGTTCTGTAGGCCATGGCAGCCTTCATCTTCCTGGTGTGGCTTGTGCACAGCCTTATCCAGTACCCGCAGGTGGCCGGATATGGGCTGGAGAAGGAGACACACCTGCACGTGGAGGTGTGCGCCAAGTACCAGGAGCAGCAGAGCAGCACAAAATTCAGCTGATGTGGGAGCCGGAGCAGGCAAATGGGGAGCAGAGTGGTGATTCCTGGGGAGTCACCCTCTGGGCTGCTTCTGGGTCGCTGTTGGAGTTGTGGTCCTGCTCTTGGTTCTGTGCTTTCTCCTCTGGGAAAGGAGCCATGAGGCAGAGAGCAGTGGCCAGGAGAAGTACTCCAGCAGCAACATGGACAAGACTGTAAACAATAAAGGAAACAATGCTGTGGCAGAGAAAGTCCTGGAGATGAGTCCCGACACACAGAGCTGAGCTTGTGGGGGCTCATGCCTGATGAGGGACATCATTTATTAGGAGGATATATTAGGAGTAGTTCACATTTTAGTAGTCAATATGTAGATAGTGCACTTATCCCCCACCAACAGATAAGTAGTTACTATGTAGTTAGGGGACTTATCCTCAGTAGGCATAGTTAGTGCATTTATCCCTGCTTTCCTGTTTTCTCAATAAAACATAGTGTTCCAGAATCTGGATTGTGCAAGTACTTACTGTACTCCACCAGCCCTGTCATGCTGAATTGATTTTAATCAGAAATTCAGCTTATTTGCACCCTGCCCATCTTATCTCACGTGATGAGCTACAACTCAGGGGAGTTGAATTTCTGCTGAACTTCTCTACCTTTATTGCATCAGTCACCCTATAGCCTCACCAGGGGTCTGGTGCCACCCAAGTGGGCATGCTGGATACAGAGGTCAGACAGCTGTATCAGCAGTGGGATTTGCTGCTGCCCCTTTCCTCCAGATGCAGAAGAAGACTGTTGATACAGAGCTGATACAGCTGAGGAGCCTGTGGAAAGTAACATCAGTGTGGACACTGTGCAAGGAGAAACATCTTGAAATTTTTTCAGATGTTTTATGCCTTCACTTTCCATCACAGAGCAGTCTTTGCAGCCAAGGGGAGAAGGTTTGCACTTAGCTGATAAAAATAAATAGCGTTCTCAGCTGCATTCCTGGATTTAATGTTTGCAGATCTGATATTCACTTGTGCTGCTCCAGCAAGTGTAAGTAGCCTCAAATACTAAATATTTACATAGTGTGTGTCACGTGTAGACTGGGAGGAGGGAAAGCATCATCACTCCCTCTTACAGGGGAGTTAAGTGACTTTTCCACAATTGATCTGGACCATAACAGGACCTGAAGTCCATCAGAGCTCTTGGGGCACAGGGTTGCTTTCTTTCCCTGTGACTTTGGGAGCCATGCTTCTGGGAAACGGTGCCCCTTGACAGGGGTAAAGGAGCAATAGGACATTCTGCACAGGTAGTTGGATAGAGCTCTGGGAGCCCCATTGAAAATCAGGCCCTTGTGTGCACTGCGATAGCATCAGTGAGACCAGGCGGCTGTACCTCATGCAAGGCTTAATTTCACACAGGAGACCATGTCAGAGACTTTAAAGAAGCAGCTGTCCCCTAATTCCAAAAATCACCCAGACTTCTGAGAAAACTCATCTCTTCCAGCCTGCACAGCAAACAAATTGTTGCTCTTTCTGCTGACAACAAGCCATAAATTATCCTGTTATAAAAGGGAACAGCAGCCAGAGGAGCTGTGCACCAGCCAGCCAGCAGGCATTTTGTTTTAGCAGGGAAGGGCAAAACCCTTGTGTTTAAGGGAGATGCCTCCCAGTTCACCCAAGGTGCCCAGCAGCCTGCTGGCTTCTATAGGTTCCTACAGTAAAGGTCACATAGATGGCTTGGGAATAATGCATTCCCCTTGCTCATGTCAGGCGGATGGAGCTGAAAGTCTCTCAGGACTGGTTGTCTCCTGCATGTTTATTTTATTCAGTGGTGTCATGTCAGTGTGTCTGCCTAAATATAGCTTCTGTGAAGAGCATTTCTAAGTTTCCTGTTACAGTTTCACTCGCAGTTACCTTACAGTAAATGGAGGAAAATCAATGTAATCTCAATTACACACCGCCTCTAAATCTGCCTTGCTGGAAATTCTGCCCGGATTGATTCTCCTCTCATGGAAACTGCCCATCCTCTCTTCCCTTCTCCCTCTTTATCCCTCTTTTTTGTTGTAATAAACTACAATTTTATAATTTAAAACCCCCTCACTCTCCTTTCTCTGATGTGCCCTGCAGATAAGGCTTTCACAGGCACTGACAGTGCAGAAACCATGGAGCCCCCGGACAGAGTTGCAACTGTGAAGTTGGGATTAATTGACTCTGTGGCATTAGGACATGACAATTTCAGTAGCTTTGACAGAGTAAACTGAGCAGAAGGGTCAAATTCAAGGTAATCTCTGAACAGCAAACATAAACCTAGAGATCCCTTCTTTTGTCTTTTGCAGACAAGATGATCCTACAAGTAGCAAGAAAATGATTGATTTAAAAATTTATTCCCTTTGCTATAATGTTTAAATACAGCTCATTTAGCCATCCCCACTGCCTTCCAGTCATGTGTATCCACAGATACACAGAAAAACTACTATTATCAAATCCCTGCAGTGTCAGTGTCAGCTGGTCACCAGTAAACAATCATAGCTATAAAATGATCCAACAGATGTTATGCTAGAGATGAGTAGTCCAAAATAGAAAGTCTAAAAATACATCTGCAGGGCCAAATCGCACCCCCTTTTTATGCCATGCCCTGCCATTTTTGGCCCACAATTGGCACTTTGATTCCAAATAGAGGTAGTCTCACAGCCACCAGCACACTCTGGGATGGGGAGGGATGTTGTCACATGGGGCCCTAACTGCAGTGACCACCCACAGACTAGTCATTATCCTAAACAACTTTATTAGATATTTTTTATTATTATTAATATTATTATTACTATTATTAGTCCCTCAAATATCCCTGTAATCCAACACCGGGGCTTTGCTAATGCAAACAGGCTCTCAGAAATGATGCACACTGATACACATTTTTTAAAACTCAGACCTGAGGTAAGATTTAATACCCAGCAGGGTTGTATTGATACGTGCAAAAAGCAAAGCACCAAGGCCTCAGCTGCTGCAGGAAAGTGGAGTGGGGTTATGGCAGAGAGAGATCAAGTCACAGTAGGGGATGACACCACAGTGCTGTCCAACCCAAGACAGGGCTGGGGCTGGGTGTCCTGCATTCCCATCATGGGTCCCCAGTTCCTCAGTCCAGCGGGGATGTTTCATCAGGAGATTTTGGTTTTATCTTGCTTTCACATCCCGAGACTGAGCCAAAAGGAGAGCACAGATCCCTCAGGGGCTGAGCAGCTGCTTTGCATTACAATGTCTATTAAAGCCTGGAGAAAAATGCAGGGTTATTCTCTGCTCTTTTGAAAGAAGGGACCTAGAAGATGTGCTGGAAACAGCCTCTCTGCAGAGAAGGGTGTTGCGGCCGGGGGACCCCAAAGAGGGACCCCACAGACCTGTCAGCATCAGGTCTTAGGGGACTTGTTCCTACAAGCGTGGCACAGATGACACCAGTCATTTTGGCCTATCTGGGTACTATCTCGGGCTCCGATCCTATCAGACCTTGTGAGCTAAACAAGACAAGGCCACAGCAGCAGCTGGCTGGGAGATTTCCAGGAAACAGAAGCAAGCAAGCAGCCTTTTCAAATCTGACCCTCTGCTCAGTTCAGGGCCCCTGCAAGGAGACTGGGGCATGAGGCAGGATGGGGCATTAAAGCCTCAAATGCGAGGTCATTTCAAAGACCCCACTCCCAGCCTAGTTCTGTGACATCGCCTGGGCAGGAGGCAGCATTTCCCAGCTCTCATTTTGATAGTTTCTTTGGCTCTTTAAATGTGGCATGCTTAGCTTGGCTCACCCTCAAATGGAGGTGGATGGGCACAACACATGTTCAATGGGCCTGACCCACCAGGCACACTGCTCGTGCCAGTGTGGCACAGCCATCAGCCATACATCCATGGGGCAGCTACCCTGTGCTAGCTTACACTGAGAATGCCAGTGGGATGGGTTGAAAGGAGCTCCTCACGCCCATCCTTCCACACCAGGAGTCTGTTTGCTGCCTCTATTGGCTGCTCCAGGATGGGCAGAGAGCAGCCCTTCTTGCTTGCCCTGCCTGCTCAAACTGCTGGGTGAACTGTTCCTACAAACTGTCCTGCAAACTGCCAGGTGAACTGTCCTGCAATATGCCCTACTAACTGTCCTACAAACTGTCCTACAAACTGCCGAACCAACTGCGGGGTGAACTGCAGGGCCACGTGCCACGCCCGTTTGCCCATTAGCCGTTTGTCGGTTTTTTGTCGGTTTTTTGCCCGTTTTTGTCGGTTTTTGTCGTTTTTCTGTCGAGTTTTGCCCGTTTGCCGCTCCCGGGGCCGCCCGCGCTCACTGGGGCCGTTCCAACCCCCTGGGGCGCTGCTGGCACCGCCCCCTCCTCGCCTGGTTCGCTGCGGGACCTGGCGGGCCCGGGGCTGTCCCCGAGCTGGGGAATCGCCGGTACTGCTCGGTCTGACCCTCACCGCCGATCTCACCTCAGCCACCGACTGAGACTGTCACTGTTCTTCTTCCTTCTCCGTAGTGGCGCAAAGATAACTCCCACATCCCCAACGAGATGGGGATGAGATGGGATGAGATGAAGGCTTAGCAGCTGTCTGCAGGCATTGCTCCAGAAAGTGCTGATTTCTCATTTCACAGCTTGCATAGACCATTTGATGTGATCATAGCATCCCTTCCTTCCCCACTGCCCTTCCCTGGTGGTGAACATGCTTGTGCCAGCTCAGATTCAGTGACTGAACCATGGAGTGCCACCTCCCTGTGGCATTTACAGGAGCTACCAAAGACATGGAGAGGGGTTTGTAATGGAAAGCAAACAAGATGTCTTCTAAAACACATTTCCTGGAAGGGTCCTGGCTCAGTCCCAGGACAGGCAATGGCCCTTCAGTTCTGCCTGGCACAGGCTTTACATGAGCTCTCCCTGCCCAAAGGGCAGGCTTTGGCTGCCTGCATCTCTCATCCAGCACCTTCTCAAGATGGGGCACAGAGCATTAGCTAAGGTGCTCATACTCCTTGGTGAAAGAAAATAATAAAACCAAAGCAAGTGTTAAGGGATGCCCGGCCTACGTTTATTTTCTCCTGACGTGCTCACACATCTCCAATTTTTCACAGATTAATTCTTACTCCCTGTGTTGTGGCTTTTTTCAATTTTACAGAGACTTGAAGCTGAACTCATTTACACTAGAAAGAATGTTTCTTGCTTCAGCTTCCCGACATGGGTTAAAATCAATAACATTAAAGTTTATTTTAAACACTTTAGTTTAGCAAAGCAATTTTCTCAGCATTCCAGCCTGCTGTCAGTTTTTTCACTGCTATTTGCAATGCATTAGGTGTAGTAAAAGAGTGTTTCACAATCCCATCTGCTTTCAAAGCCCTTTCTAACAAACCCTGCAATGAGGATATAATTCATGTGGTGACCTTGGTCAAAAACAAACACAGGCCCCAAGGTGCAGCATGTGCAAAGGGGTTGACACACTCACAGGTTTTGTTATAAAAGAAATTTTATGTGTCACTGTCTTGCTAAAGCTGGCTGGCCTTGTGCACACCCAGCAGCATCAGTGCTGCTAGCCATGGACCTATTCCTTTGGCTCATTTGGAAGTCCTGAAATACATTTTATGGTTTCAAATAAACCCCCTAGCCTGGGAAAAGCCCATGAGCTGATGTTTGCAAATTTATGACGCTGTTACCCCTGCGGAATAAATGCATGTGCAATGTTGTTCAACAGCAGAACTTAAAAGGGATGGTCAGACATTTTTGTGAGTGAGAACGGTTTGGACAAGGCAAGGTGGGTGAATAAATTTGCCACGGATGACACAGCTCTGCAGATAGGTGCCCTAAGGAGGGGGCAGTTGAGTTTTCCGTGCTGCCGACCTGTCTGACTGGCACAGACCAGGCTTTAAACAGCTGATTCAGAGCAGCTGCACACTCAGCTGCTGTCATGGAGCATTGAGCCATACATGGACCAGGCTTCGGAATTTCCCCCCACTTCTGAAAACCAGGTCACCTCTTGGGTGCTGGCGGTGGCATTAAAAGTCTAATTTTAAGCTCCTGGCTGCAGCAAGCATCCCTGTAAATGCTCAGTTTGTCTGCCAAGCTTCTGTAAGCTGGAGTGGAAATTTGCATCAGGGAGGCTTTACTGTCGGCACTCTGAATGGAAATAAGAAAAAAGACTCAGGAAGATCATCTGGATGGAGCTACCTCTGAGAGGGCAACACAAGTAATAGAGAAAGAATTAATTATGTTGATTTTCAGCATAGTTTTAGGGCCCAGCTTGTGTCTTCTTCCATCTTTCCACCCTCCCCAAATGAGCTGCTGGCAGCTGCAGGCTGCCACCACACTGACTGTCCCTTGGAGCCTCTGGAACGGTCCATGTTCAGCACCAGTTACATGTAGAAACAAAACTGGACCAGAAGGTAGCTATGAGCAGCTTGAGATGCTGCTGGCTCTGTTGTCCCATCTCACATCTGCTGCAGTCAGGAAGAAAGATGTGGACTGCAGAAAACCTGGCATTTTTTGGGAAGGAGGTGGGAGCCGGAAGGGATGGTGGAGGCTTAGAGGAAGGAGGGGACTGGATACTTGCCACCCTGTCCCCATGGTTCCACATGCATAACTGATATTCTGGGATGACCCCTGGGTTATCTGAGGTGGCAGATTAGCTAAGGACTTGTTTGAAAGGACAGTTCTTTTACAGTGGTGTGAGTTATCTGAGATGCAGGCTATATGCATGAAAATACAATACTTGGAGCTCCTCAATTCAAAGTGCTGTGATGTGATAGTGAGATACATATTATAGGGCCTTAAATCATGTCTACAGCACTGATTACGAATTCACATAGTCCTGTCTCAGCATGCATCAGGATCAGAGTCAGACCAGGAAAGGATTCTTTGGGGATGGACTATTCGAGTGCTCCAAATTCCTGCTCAGTCTCTGGGAGACGATACTGCTTAAGTGCTACCTTTATTTCCCCAACCTTTCATCTTGGAGAAGGCCTGTGCCACTTGCAGAGAAGGTCCTGCAGATATTTGGGTCACACCAGTTACATCCAGCCACTGCCACTCTCCTTACACAGGAGTACAGACACAGGCCAGCTGGCAAAGAGTCAAATCCTGGCCCTACAAAAACTTGTGGCATAGGCCAGGGTTTCACCAGGCACATTCCTGATCAACTTCATACCTTTTATCCTTGTTCATTAGAACTTAAAATCCAACTGAGCAGACTACCCATGCACTAGTCAGAGAAATGCATTTTGCAGTGTCTGGAGGAACAAGGAGGTTTTCCATGTCCCTTTGTCCTGGGTCTCTTGTGCCCATTTACCAGGCAGAATCTGCTGTATTGCTAACTACAGCACTAACTGCCCTCCAGCTGCTTATTCCACATTTTACAGCATCTGGACCACTCCTGCATTTGCTCTCACTCAGGATCTTGTGCCTTTCCAAGGATTCTGGAGGATGAACCTGCAACTGAGCTACCTGGTGTGAATGGGTGGGCTGGTTTTCAGGACATTTTTTTTTTTAAATATTGTCTTTATATTTAAATGGCAATATTAAACTTTCACTGTAAGTTCTGGTCCAATATATCATATCCAAGGGTGCGACCTCTGGGGCAACCACGCTGACAGAGAATCCAGAGACAGCAGGTAAGGAAAGTGCGGTAGGCACATGGAGGGAAGTTAAACATCCGTCCTGACCCCTCCTCTGTGTAAGCCAATACAGACCCTGCACAGGGATAGCTTTCAGCAGCTGTGTTTTTCAGACTATATTTCTAAACGAGAGAAAAGCACTCAAATCTGTGACTTAAGGGCAAAAACTCTTCACATCCTCAAGCATCTCTGAAAAAATTCTAAATGGTGTGAGGCCCAATGTTGGTAATGATGCTCTTTTAAAATGAGCCTTACTTAAAGAAGCCCCACTTGGCGTGCTGAAGATGACTTCAGATAGGGGAGCTAATTACTTAGTGATCCCCAGCTGCGAATATCAAACGCTGGAAAGAGCTTCTTGTTTTACCCAACTCTGCAACTCTACAGAGGAAATAATGGCCATGCACTGCTGGGGTAGCCTCAAGTCAGGGCTGCTGTGCTGATAAGCAGCAGCAGCAGTAGTTGGCAGGCAGACAATAGCTTGAGGAGCCTCAGGGCAGGACTGCACTGCTAGCAGCCACTGACAGATGCTGGAGACGCTCTCCTGACTGGAAAATGCTCCTGCAGGGAGCTCAGAGACAAGTATGGCTCTGAAGAGAGGGAAGGGTGGTTTCTCTGCACATTTCTATCCCCATGTCCTTTTTCTGGTAGGCTCTGTGGTCAGAAGTCCTGGAAACGCTGTGAGTGTGAGCTCATTTTATTCAATAGCAGACTTGGATTTTGGTGTTGACAGTTCTTAGTAAGCTGTTGTTCCCAGAGCTGGGCCAAAACAATCAAAGCAAAGAAAAGTCATTCTATCTTTCTGTGTAGTCTAAGTCAACAGAGACCCCTCTCTGGAAACAACAGAGCTGTATTTATTTGCATCCAACCTGGTTTGGCCCTGATTTGGCAAATAAAACCATGTAATTTCCATCAGCAAGCTGCTGAAAATTCCCCTCTGCTTTCAGAGACCTTTTGAAGTGGGTATGCCTCATATTTCCTAGAAAATTGATGAAACCTGAAAGGATTAAACCACAGTTCTCTATCATTACAGAGTGGGACACCTGGACTTCTTTAGAGGGTGGCAGAAAAATGTTATATATAGTTTGAGATGATCAGAAATGCACCCATGGTTGGTAAGGTCACACACTTACTGGAGTCAAAGGTGTGGGGACAAAGCTGTACCAGGCTCAGGCTCCTCAGGCCGATGCCACTGAACCTGTGGCCATGTCTGTGCTGGGCTGCAGGGATTCACCAGCCCATGGTTTCCCCAGCCTAGGCACCTCCATCCTGCAGGAGCCACCCTGGCATATTCTTCACCCTGAGAGTGGTGAGGCACAGGTTGTCCAATAAAGCTGTGGATTCCCTATCCCTGGAAGTGTTCAAGGCCAGGTTGGACAGGGCCTGGAGTAACCTGGTGTAGTGGAAGGAGTCTCTGTCCATGGCTGGAGGGTTGGAACTGATTGATCATGAGGGTCTCTTCCAACACAAACCATTCTAGGATTCTATGATGATATGAGGATGGAAGAAAGGTTTTTGTGCTGGATACATATGGAGTTACGATCCTTTTGGGGCCCTCAGAGGTGGGGAGTGCTCTGTGCTGTGGCACAAGTCCCCCTCCTCCTGGACATGGCAGAGTGACGATGACAGAGAGCTGTGTGCCTCCAAGCTCTTTCCTCCCATCCCTGCTTGAGCAGACCCAGCTCTTTGGGATGCTGTGTCTTCTGTAATAGTTTTCATCAGTGCTGAAAAGCAGCTTTTCAATGAACTCAGTGCAAAAACATCCCCTTAGATGGGTACCAACACAAAACCCACTGGGGAAAACACCTTCCTGAGAAAGAGCCTTGGTTTAGCTGTGTGGCAGCAAAGCTCCCACTGATGGCTGTGAGCAAAGTTAAGAGCTTTTGACTCATTCATCTATAATTAGGCTGAGCAGAAGGGAAAATATTCCATTATGACAACTTCAGAGTTGAAAGAAATAGGTCTGAGCAGATGTTGATTTGCAGGATAAACAAATTAATTCAATTTAATTTAGCCCCCTCTACTGTTACAGTCCTTTGTTCCTCAATTTAAAGTGTCAAATACAGCACTCATGCTGTATGCATGACAAAAAACACATGCCAGCACAGGCACATAAATCTACAAATAGAAAATATATCCAGTATCCTTGAGGTCTGCTGTATTTCCATATCATCCCTTAACCTTCAGCACCTTGGCTGTTACCCAGGGCTGGTGTTCCACAAACACACACTTGATTTACAAAGCCTTTGCAGCTTGCCAGTGGAAGGATTGCCTTTGATGCAGGGACATCTAAGATTACAGGGCTGCATTAGGTTGGTCATTATGTTGGAGATAGAAGCTCTCAGTCTCCAAATTTTCAGGTGAGCATTTGTCCCTTGTAAAAGCATGTTTGGTGGCTGGATAATGGGAGTCAAGCACAGGGTGGGGGGGTTGGCGCTGAGTCCCTCCCTGCACATCCATCTGTTATCACCTGGGATGGCCCTGTCCTTTGGGCTGGGACCTTCCTTGAAACTCTGGAAAGCCCAAGCCCATAAAGGGTATCGATGCAAATCGCTTGAGAATAAGCTGGGTTGGAGACCAACAAGCAAACAAACAAACGAGGGATCCCTCCTGGAGTCAAATGCTCTTTCTGAAAAGCTGAGCTGGGGTTTAAAGGGCTTTACTTCCTTCAGAGGTCTTGGAGAGGTCTGTGGCTTCTGTGACTTCCAAGTTTAGATTGAGACATAATTCAGCCCTTTTAATAAATGAAAGGCATTGAGTCTTCTTAGTCCAAAGGAACAGATAAGCAGCTTTCTGAGTACTCAAACTCAGGCTGGTTTTATAGCTTTTATAGCATTAATGCAATACTCTTCCTGTGCTTAATAATGTGTTTTGTAGCCTAACAGGAATATCAATGAACACACAGGCTTAGAACAATTAGCTATTGTTCTGTTGTTTGGCATCCACTTTTCAGAAATTTTAGAAGAATTCATTGGATCTAGAGCATCCATGATCTGTCCACAAATGGCTGGTGGGAGGGCTGAGCACTGCATCTGTTTAATGACCTGGAATACTGCTGAGCTGCTCCCTGTGGGATGTTGCTGCCTGGGATGTGACACCTCTAAGTGGCACAAAGGGGAAGGCACTCTTCCTTGTGCCTCAGAATGACCCAGCTGGCCCAAAACTGGTTAAAAGGAAGGAAATAATTCCAAACCTGCACAGATGGCTCCTGTTAACTCCCCTGTCTCACCCTTATGTCTCAGTCTGGAGTTGCACAGCAGAGTGTGTGCTGCTTTGCTGGCAAAACAAGAGCGGCTGTGAAATGATCCAGGCTGCCTTTGATTGCTGTCCTGCACACAAGAACTTCTGAACAATGAATAGGATGGATATTTTCAGCTGGAGCACGGCTGTAGCAGTTGGGCATGTCATGAGGCATCAGACTACTGCCCCAACAGCCTCATGGGCTTTTCCCGAGCACAGAAGGTTTCCTCATGCCATGGGCGTGGGAAGTGGGTCCTGAGCACCCTGAAATATTTAGAGCGGTCCTGCCTAGCTCCAGACTCCCCTGTTCTCAGGGGCTCAGCAGTCTCTACTTTTCTTGAAAAGCCAGCCCAAATTCTTATTCCACATAAAAGATCTAAATACAGTATCCAAGGAAAGAAAAGTTCCTCTTTTTTGTATCAAGTGTAAATGCGCCGGTGTTAATTCTGCAGCGCTCTCTGCATATTCTGGATGTGCTTTATGAAGCAAGTGAGAGAAAAAAAAGCCTTGGGAGCACCAGCCCTGCAATGGTAAACCACCACTCTCAGCTCAGACCTTCTCCCATCTTGTCCAGAAACAGGACCTTACAGAACAACCTTTTGTAACCAAACAACTTCACTCCATAAAAATGAGTAATTTTGTTTAATGTTAGCCTAGTTGCACTTCATGTTTCCACCTCCCCTCTCTCCTTTCTGGGCAGCTCGGGGTGGGTGCTCAGACACAGGTGACACAAGAAACACTGGGAGAAATTCAACACCCTGTGAGTGGCAGAGCTCATGGTCCAGCTCTGTGGGATGCTTGTGCTGTAACTCCATGGGCTTGCCCTCTCCACTAGCATTGTTCAACTCATCCTGGAGCAACTATCCCATCCAAGAGGCGGAGGTGCTGCGGTGAGCAGTAGCCAGAGCCCCTGCACTTGCAGGCAGGTTGCATAAGCCTTGTTTCTCTGGAAAAGCAGCTAAAAATAGCCAAGGGGGATGTGCCACAGGCTGCACACTCCCGCTGCCAGGTTTGTTTTATATTGCAGCAGCTCTGGGACTCAGTCCCAGGGACTCAGTCCCAGGCCACGCACTGTGCCTGGAACCAGGGCTGGGATGGGGGGCCGGGGCTGGGCTGCCACGAGCCAGCACCACAGCCAGGCTGGGGCCACAGGAGGTGCCCTATGCTCTGCCCTCAGAGCCACGGTCCTCACTGGGGGCCTGGCCAGCTCCTGTGGGACCCCCATCCCCTGACCCACACCAAGAACTGCTCGAGAGGATCATTAATGAGGAGGTCTCAGTTTCTTTATCCTTTGTAAGAGGGTTTGCACTATAAGGTGATACCTTACTCCAGAGCAGCCTGGTCAAGTGGAAATCAACACTAGGCAAGTAAATGCTGATCATCCTGCTTAGAGACTTGAATTAAAAAGCTTTGCCAATCAGCCTTGATTGATAGAAAAAGGACAGGGCATTAGGATCAGTCATGAGGCTTTAGAAGGCACGATATTCCCTTCAATCTTTTTGTTTCCCTATTTATTAACCAAGAACAGACCTGTGTCATTAACAGCAGAATATTTACACATTGCTTTTGCCAGTGAGAAAAAACAAATGTACATATTAGAGTCCATCTAGGAGCTAAATCCTGTGCTAGAGAGAGCTGTCACTCTGCTGTGATCAATAAGCCCGTTAGCCTTCGCTCAGTGCCTTGGCTTCCAGAGAGCCCCTGCAATCAGATCTGATTATGGTGATGTATTGGTGTGATTTTGACTGTGCTCGTCTGAGATGCTGGGATCAGGTTGTGTGGAAGAGCAATAAAACAAAGAAAAAATAGTAGTAAAACAATTACCCCCAACAAAGACATTAGAGGTAAAATAAAGCCATTCGGAAAAAATGAAGCTGGCAGCATGACTGGGAAGATGCAGCAGACAAGAACATTGGGTACAAAGCTGGTACTTGTCTTGGCCGTGTCCTGCTCCAGCTCTGGGCAGCCCAAAAGTTGCTCGGCGTGATGCTGCTGCTGCAGATGGGACAGACTCCACCCTTACAAAATCAGATGGTTGAGGATGTAAAGAGTTGTGGCTGCTCTGGAGGCCAGCCCGAGGCTGTGCAATTTTCATACACACCCTGCACTAGCCTAACCCTGCTCCCTTTTTAACCTGGCACCCTTTTGCAAACCCCTCTCCCAGATACTGCATAAATATCAGACAAAAGGCTGCTCGCTCCAGCAAATGGGGTTTTCTGAAGCACTTCCATGACTAAGCACAAACCTTGAATGTGATCTTGGCTGCTTTGCCTTGATGCTGGCCCCCCAGCTACCCTAACCATGATAGGAAGAGAGGGGACAGATCCTGATGCCAGTCCCAAAGACCAAGGGGAATTGTTGTGGGTGTGGAAGGTCCCAGCTCTGGTGGCTGCATTCAGGCCCCGCAGTCTCGGGGCTCCGCTGTGCTGCTGAACCCAGCTAACCTGCCCTAGTGGGAGCAACCGGGCTGCAAACCTGTCCTGGGGCTCCACATGATTGATAGCAGGAGAGCAGTGGGGCTGGCAAGGGGATCCGCCGCTGATGGATTGCTGTAACTCAAGCCTTCGCATCCCTGCTGCAGCGCCAGCGCTGGGGTCAGCAGAGCTCAGGCTGTGCTACAAACACAGCCAGGCCAGTGAGCTTCCACTGAGAGCCTGCTGAAACTGGGTATCTGTGGAGCAGCAAAACTCACGTTCTGCTTCTGGGGAGACCCATGAGGAGTGCTGAAGTCCTCATGAGGTCTCTTGCTTTCACAGTGACTAGAAAAGAGGTGCCGGAGACAGAGTGGCATGGGCTTGCAATACCTCTGGTTTTGTTTTCCTGATTTTATTGCAAAAGGAGGACCTCCAAATGCCAGGGTGGGAACGGGGAGAGCCTGAAGGACCAAAGGAAGGAGGTTACAAAAGGAGCGTGTGGGTTATCGGTGCGAGTGCATTCCTGTGGGGCCGGGCGGGCCGGCGGCCGGGCCCCTCGCACAAACCTCGGGGAGCTGTTTGCACAGCGCCCGCCGCTCGTCCCAAGAACATTTCTTAAATTGTTTCTAGCACTCTCGAGAGTGTGATTGTGCCTTGACCAGTTATTTTAGCAATTGCTGCATGAGCAAGTGTTACCCCAACACCCCCTCCCCACAAAACAGGGCAGGGCTGCCGGAGGGACCCACACACCGGACAGATGGAGGCACCATTTATTCACCACCACCTCCCTGGCCAGGCACATTGGAAACCCGATTAGTGACTCTGGTCCCAAAGCCTGTCCCCATCCCCAGGTTCATAGGAGCAGCTGGAGCTCTGGAGGGGACCAGCAGGTTGGAGCACAGTGATTCTCATGGCCCTGGCCCCTACCTGCAGCTCCCAGGGAGGCTTCAAAGGTGGTGGCTGGACTGTGTCACAGAGCACAGCACACAGCTGTGCCCACCATCGCCTGTTGAGGACTTTGGAAAGGGCTGGGGATGGGGCCAGTGCTGTGCCAGACACCCCAAGGCACTGGGATAAGGCTCATCACACAAGTTTCCACAGCACCTTGGGCAAGGTGAGATGTTGTCCTCCGAGGCTTATTGTCAGTGGTTCAGTGGTATAATGAACAGACTTTTTTTTTTTCCCAAGCCTCTCACCACAAGTCCCAGAGAACAGGGTTAAACCCAGGCTGTGTTCACAGTGTGATGGACATGCACTCGGATGGCATCCTCTGGAGGGGTCAGTCTCTCACACGCGTGGCTTCAACCCCAGGGGGTCCCCACACACAGCAACATTTGGCTCTCATAAAATGATTGAATCATGCTTCTATTAGTGTTGTATGCTCTACCTATCAACCCACACCCTGAGAACTGACGCACAGGTGGGCACAAGAGGAGCCCAGGGATTTTTCTGTTAACGAGGCTGGGGCATGAGGGCAGCCATTAATGATGACGGTTGACAGACATTCCCACACTGCCCATTCCCAGCCCAGTTTCGTCATAACCAAGTGTCCAAAGGGGGTTTCTCTGTGCACCACTGCTTTTGAATGTTTTATTAGAGACTGAAGCCAGCACAGGATATTGAGCACTTCAGCAGCAGAGCAATACAGAGCATAGCTGGTAGGGTTTAATATGTATCTGATTGTATTTCCAATTATGAGAAATGCACTGAAGCCAGTCCTAAGGCAGGCCAGAGAGCTCCAAGTGCCACAAATCTGGGCCATTTAGCTACTATGAATTCTTCCTCTCTTCCCTCATGATTCATCTCGGGAGCATGTAAGTCCTTGTAAAAATGCATTGCCAATTAAAAAGTGAGAGTGACTCCGAAGGATTAGACAAATTGAGAAGTACCTTTTGCAGCAGGGTGGGATTTGAGCATCCCTTTTTTTGTTCATATCAAACAAAATCCTGTGCGACCCAGTGGGAATGAAAAGTCCTGCTAAAAACCTACTTCAAAGTCCATGGCATGCTTCCTTAAATTAAAGTCTGGATTGGGGCTGGGGTTTTGGAGCTACACCTTAATGCTGTGCTGTGTGAGATGTAGCATCCCAAAGCAAAGCAAGCAAAACCCTTTTTGGGGAGGCTGAGCCCACATAGGGGCTCGATTGCAAATCATTGGTACCTGCTGCCAGGGCCACTGGGCAGCATCCCTGGGGCTGCAGAAGTGGGAACCTGCTCTATCATAGGATCGCTGTGCTGGAAGAGACCTTACAGATCATCTGATTCCACCTCCCCCTGCCATGGGCAGGGACACCTCCCATCTGATCAGGTTGCTCTTGTCCCATGTCCCCGCTCAGGCAGCAGCACTGCCTTGCCTGTTACCTCCACCCTGGTGCAGCCACCAAGACAGAAGCTGAAAATCCATCCCGTGTGCACAGGCCTTGCTCTGATCCCCCTGAAGCCTCTAGCAGCTTCAGGCACTGCCTCCCAACAGCTTCAAACAACCGCATTAATCTGTGACAGCCTCCCCTGCCAGAGCGCAGGGAGCACAGCAGGGGCAGCCCAGACAGACTTTTATGGCCACAAAGGCCACGTCGCACCTGCTGACGGTTGTGAATAGACTTGCAGACAGCACCAGGTGTGCCATTGCAACAGATTGCACAACTGGGTGTGCCTTTCATCTATGTATAGAGCCCCGGCGAGGGGATGGAGCGTGCTCGGCAATTGTCCTAATTTAGCAAAAATCCTATTTGTCCAGCGGGTCGCCCTGCGCGGTCGGCACGTGTATTTCAGGAGCAATTATCTCGGTTGCCCTTGGCCTGGCCCCGGCCCTGGCCCTGCGGGGAGCTGGGAACGCCGCTTTTATGGCGAGGGATGGTAATGAGGGAAGGGAAAGGCGAGTGGCCCCTGCCAGGGAGTGCTCCCCGCACCCGGGGATCCCACACCCACCAACCCCACGGGCTAATTCAGTCGCTTATTTACAGCGACAGCCTTTTAGAGAAGATGTTTTAATCACATCACTGCTCATGAGAGCCGGGAGTAGCTGAGGGCTTGCAGCCACTCTACAAAGAGGGTCACAAAGAGCAGTGACAGACGAGGGTCCATGGACTTGCAAGGTGTTCTCTTCTGCCACCCAACAGTGACCCCGACAGCGACACAGCATTGAAGGTTTTATCATTCCAGGCTTCATTAGAAGTCAGAGTCATAACTTCAGGTTCATTAGATTATTTTTACATCTCAAAGTCACATCGTAAAGATGACAGAGATTCTAAGACTTGTGTTAAAATGTGGACCACTCAATTGTACTCAACAGAAGATGCTGATCTCATGGGGATGGTGGGATGAGATCAGATCAGGGTTCTGGGGCCAGGTTTCATTAGCAGCAAATGGGGACCCTGCTTGATGATAACAGACCACCCGCCATGGATGTATGTGTGGTGGCACATCCAAAGGATGCATCTAAAATGCAGATGTGTTTGCAAGATTCCATTAGAAGAACTTTCCTGCCTGACTTAGCTAATGTATATTGGATTTGCTCTAATTATGATCTTTGAAACGAGCCCTGACAAGAGAAGTGACATCTGAATTGTTCTGGTTTTATTTTTATAAATATGAATCATCTAGTGTTTTGAAAAATAAAAACAAACTGCAACAAGTTCAAGCCCTTTGTCCCACATCTTCAAACCTTTCTAATTGCTTATGGCACTGCTCTTGGGGAGGTTTGGTTCATTAGAGGCACAGCCACAGCGCCTTGGAGGGGGCAAAATAATTTATTTTTTCAAATTACTGCATTATACAGAGAAAAGGCTTTTGACATGTATACACACACATTTATTAGCTTGACACTAACCAGATAACAAGCTGCTCTGTGACCAGGAATTTTGATGGAATCAAATAGAAACTTTGGTAACTACAGCCCGGAATAAAAGGCATTATTTATTCTATGGACTGCAATAGTTCATAAAGGCCTCAGCAGCAATCAGGACACACTGTACTAGACAGAGCAGTGTAGACCCCACCTTAAAACACCTTCCAATGTAAATACATCAGACAGACAGAATTTATTTGCTTCTCACAATAACTCAGCCCTTGACTCACCACAGACCAGGCACAGCTCAACACAGCTGTGTCTGAACGTTCACAAAAAGTCTGATTCCACAGACAGAAGCTGCTCCTTCTTTAGTGGCTTTCCAAGGACCTTTCCTCCCTATCAGTAGGAGAACCAGCAAGCAGCAATTCTAAAAGCTTTTTTTAAAAAACCTTATTTATTTATACTCCTCTTTAGATATGCAGTGATTTAAAATCAGCCACTGGCCACCATCAGACACATTTATTCCAGCTGTTAAGTTCAAGTTTGCCTATTTGCAGTCCTCTTCTAAATACACTTAGCACCTCAGTACTGCTGGAGGCACATATAATGTGGGCATGTTGATTAAGTCAGTGAATAACATAAATCAGTGCATAATTAAATTGCCAGACTTAATTCCCTCTCATTCATGCTCTTAACAGTTTCACATGACAAACTGTCCACATCCAAACTACGCTGATAGAACAAGTACTATACGTTCCAATTAGACCACTTTATTAAATCAAATTGTGTTGCTCAGTACGTCTGCGCAGGTTGCACAGGCTTCCACGTAAACTGCACAGATCATGATAAAATGACAATAAAGCACTTCCAATCATTAGATTCCAAGCAGTGTTGTCTAAGGGGTAAGTCCCATTCCTCCCATTTGGGTGATAAGGAAACTGAGACCACAGAAACCTCAGAGAAATCACTTGTGTTAATCACTTCATAGTCAAATTGAAAGAATTCGGCCCCTCTGGTCCCGCTCTAGAGGACAAAGTTTGATCTAGTTTATCAAGTATTGCCCATAAAGCAAACAAAGAAGCATGTGTTCCAGCAGAAGCCCCCATCCTTCACCCCTCCATCAGCATCACTGCTGCCCAGCATTGTGATGGGAACAAACAGAAGCACATAATCTTACAGCTGCCCCATTGTCAAAATGACACGTTAGCAAAAGGATTTACAAACCTGTTTGCTTATGAAATAAAGGTTTGCAAGTTCAGAAATGCAAATGCCTCCTCTGCACAGGAGCCGCACACCACAGAGAAAGCTGCTCCCTGAAGGCTGTGCTGAACTCAGGAACATTGTTAAAGGATCTGTGACTACTGAGGTTTGCTTCTTTCTTCCAAAAAATATAAAAAATAACAATGAATACACAGCTGCCAGTATGTACAGACCACAGTAAGAGGCTCCTGAGGCAGCTGCACTGAGGGCCTGGGCAGCTCTTTAAAACAGTGCTGTGAAAAAGGAGAACTGGACACATTCACTTAACCTTTGCACAAAAATCAACATTTGCCTCTCAAAGTCAAATCTGGGCCACAGCGATGCCAGTAAGTGTTTTGCTAATAATGGAAATTGTGTAAAAATTTTAATTCAGATTTTACTTCCAAATTTATTCAAAGAGAGATTTGGTCTGTGAGAAGTTGAGTTGATTGAGGCAGGCAGATTTGCAGCTTTCTGTATCCACAGAACCAGCAGGAATGCTTTCCTTAAAATCATAGTGCTTTACTTTTTTGGTAGTTTAGGTGCTATGTTGTTGTGGAACCACATGAAGCTGAAGATGACACCCATCGTCTTTGGGAAAGTCTCATCATAAGCAAATGTCATGGATTCTTCTAAAGGTATTTCCACAACTTCAATCAGCTCTCCTTCTTCGGGCTGGCCACCTCCTCCACTGGCTCTCATCTGGTCGTTTACTTCTGCATAAAACAGTGTCTGCCTAGAACCTGTCACACCAACTCCAGACCTGGAAAAAAGCAGAGGAAGGTTGTTTTAGATAGAAAGGAACTAGGAATGGAAACCTGGGTCCTTAATATGTGAGTCAGAAATTGAGACAGAATTACTGAGACAGGAATTGATCGCAACTTTCATGCAGAAATACCAACAATTTAAAATACAGTTTCATAAGAAATAGATCCATCTTCAAATATATTCTTCAACTTTGGAAAAATGTGAGTTTGGGAGAAATTTTTTTTTTTTTTAAATTGTATTGGTGAACTGTACCCTGAAGTCTAGATGAGTTCTTTCAGCTGACCTCAGAGAGAGGGGAACTGCAGGATGACTCACACAGATGCACAAACAACAGGAAGAAGCTCCCCAGTGTATCTGAGTGCTATCGTGCTACATTTGTTTGCTTGTTTTTACACAAATATTTGGATTTTTTACTCTTAAGAGGATTATGTTCATTCACAGCTGGAGTCCTCCACTCATGGACTGGATAGGTACAAGAAGAGAAAGGCAGTCTGAGACTCGTGCTCTATCCTTCCTGAACTTTAGCCTTGACCCAAATGGACCACTGTAAGCACGCACATGTCCAAAGTAATTCAGTCTCCCTGCTAAATTTGCTTCAGTGGATTTAGTTGAGGATATTTTAGATTATGTAGTCTTTCTTCAGCTAGACCGCTTGCTGTGTATTATACTTCTTATTTGTTAATCCTCTATTTCCTTAGGACTATTTAATTTAGGTATTATTAAATAAGGGATAAGTACGTAATCCACTCATTTAGTCCTTCCAAGAAAATATTCACATTGTAATCGCAATTTCTTCATTTCACATGATTACAAGCGACTTTTCACATTAAATCTGGATCCAAAGTTCACTGAAACTATGAATGAGGCATTAGGGAAAGATGAAAAATTAGCTTCCATATTATTACACATACAGAGGATTCTCAGATTTGTAGCAGTGTTATGATCTTAGAGTGTATATCCAGATTTACCCAAACATTAGTCAACTAAATCTTTCAGTTAATCCAGCACACATCACACCCCATAGCAGGAATTAATCATTTGTCTCTCAATTTTCTAAGAACACTAGCAATTATTTTGTTTAGAGAATTAGTAGTGACTATTGAAGTTTGTTTCTAATGGTGACTATTGAAGTGGGTTTCTTACATCAATATACACTTCTTAAAAATACTGAACAGGGAGTGAACCAGTGAACTCTTTTCTTAAAATTATTTCTGATACATTCTGCAACTTTGGACAAAATGTGTCACCCCTCCAGGATCATTCCTGTACACCTATGAAAAGAAACTTAACCATCTTTGGCACTTTCAGGAACTCTGAATGTTGATATTGGACCTCTTTCATTCTGTACTCATCACTTTATTCCAGTGTCAGCACTGGGGTTTTTGACACATTTTAACCAACTGTAAAATTTGCAAGACAAAGAATGCAGTTTACTGGTCTCCACAGCTTCCATGAAAAACACAGGACTGTGTATAATATATTTAATGTCCTGTTATTTATGATAAGTGTCAAGTCTGACACCTTCATCTGGGGTGCCCCACCTGGAGAATGAAAATGATCCTAAGCTGAGTATTTCCATGTCTACTTGATATTATATAAAGGTTATATACAAAAACAGAGACTTTATTTAATAAGTCCTTCTATGAGAACATTCTGGCTTGATTATTCACAGCATAATCTCCTGCTATAGCACCTGTGACCATTTACTCATGAAATAGCTACAGCTGTGGAAGTCAGGAGTTCACTTTCCACACAGCTTTTCTTGAAAGTAAAGGAAAACAAATTTCCAGGGTGCTACACTGTAAGATTCAGGTTCTTGCCACCACAGCTCAAATAGCAGGAAGTGATTTCCATATGTTATTTCATTGTATTTACTCATATGATATTCTCTTCTTATGAACTAAATATATCAAGAGTAGCTACTGCACTGAATATACTTGACAACATGAATGTTCTAGACATCACGGTCTTTCCTTTGTTGTGATGCCCAAAGTTGTAGCATTTCTTCCCATTTATTAGCATTTAATTAGCCACAGAAACCAACAAAAAAGTTGTAACAATACATATTCAGAGGAGGAGATACTTACATGATCATTCTCTCTTACATTATTACTTAACTTACTCTTCTCTGGTGCAACTTTGCCACAAGATATTAATTACAAACCAATAAAAACTTCCAATTGGGCTATAAATAAAATTAAAGAATGCTAGTATTAATACTCATGGCATTCTATTCTACTCTCTCCTCCCCAAACCAGCAAATCTAACATTTCTAAGTCTATCTAGAATCCCTTCACTGTTTAGATGGTGACTTTGCACACCATTGGAGGACATTATTTAAAGACATATTCACTGCCTTTATGTATTGTCTAACTAATCTCCCTCAAGGGAGTTGACAGCTCCTCCCAATTTGATGACACTAAACCAATCTGATGACACAGGGCAGAGAGGACCTGCAGAGAGACCTCAACAAATCAGAGATGGGCAATCAGCAATACGATGAAGTTTAACAAGGGCAAGTGCTGCATTCTGCACTTGGGATGGGGAAACCCTCGATGTAGGGACAGACTGGGGAATGAGAGGCTGGAGAACAGCACTGCAAAAAGGGACCTGGCGGTCCTGGTTGGTGGTAAATTGGACACGAGGCAGCAGTGCCCTGGCAGCCAGCCAGCTGTCCTGGGTGCATGAGGCACAGCATCGCCAGCTGGGCCAGGGAGGGGATTATCCTGCTCTGCTCTGAGCTGGTGCAGCCTCACCTCAAGAGCTGGTGGAGTTTTAGGCGCCACAAAATTAAAAAGACATTGAGCTATTAGAGAGCTTCCAAAGGAGGCCACACGGATGGTGAAGGGTCTGGAGGGGAAGCCTTATGAGGAGTGACCTTGGTCTGTTCAGCCTGAGGAGACTAAGGGGAGACCTCACTGGGCTCTTCAGCATCCTCATGAGGGGCAGCAGAGGGGCAGACAGTGATCTCTTCACTCTTGTGGCCAGGGCTTGAGGGAACAGCATGAAGCTGAGTCAGGAGAGATTTAGGCTGGATATTAGACACAGGTTTTTCACCCAGAGGGTGGTTGGGCACTGGAACAGCTCCCCAGGGAAGTGGTCACAGCACCAGCCTGACCAGGCCCAAGAAGCATTTGGACAATGCTCTCAGGCACACGGGGTGACCTGTGCAGGGCCAGGAGTTGGACTCGATGACCCATGTAGGTCCCTTCCAACTTACTCCATTACTCTGTGATTCTAAAAGACCATTTCAGTGGTTTAAGAAGGAAGTTGGAAGATTCAGAAATTTTAATTTATTAAGGAGGCAAATTATCTTACCTTTTTTCACTTGATATTTCATTCTCTAAATGTTCTGGCTTACACTGCCAGTTGATCATTTTTGCATAGATCCACATGGAATGCCCTTTACTAAATTAAATATTCTCCAGTATTGCTTACTGCTGCCTTTCACGACATTTCCAGACTGCTAATGTATCCTGCTTGTCCTTAGAAAATTGCACAAAAAATCAATACTATTCACATTTTGTCTGTCTTAGTACCTTTCACTTTTATAGAAATCAAAAGTTCGGTTTGTTGCTTTGAAGCTGTTCTGGTTGAAGTAATGAAGTGTTTTTCCATATAACCTTGAAAGACATTGTACATTTCTGTGATTTTGGGCACTGGGGCAGAGGAGGAAGAGAGCAGAGAGGAAGAAGGTGAGTCTGACTGGTGAATAGGCTACAGGAACTATTATATTTGCAGTGTGCTTTCAGGTTTATCTGTCACTAGGAATTTCCTCTGCTTTTGCACAATTACCTGCACTTTCTGAGAGTGATGTCTAAGGAATTTTGATGTGCCTTTAATTATATTTATACTCCTCTTTCTGCTACCGTCTTCCTCCATCCCACGTCTGTGACATATACTTTTCCTTACCCCAGTATTTCCCACTACAAATAAACCACTTTTGCCATGGTCTGAAATGAGTCACCTATTAACAGATTACAGCTATATTCATTAGCTTTGCATCTGTGGAAATCACAGGGGTCAGCACACCCGAACTGCAAGTGATGAGTTTCACCCTGGGAAAGCTACCTTCCTGATAAAGGTGCCTTCCTGGGACAAGAGAGGCTTGTCTGGGGGAGGGTGAGCAGGTCTGAACTCAGCACCAGCCCACGGTGACACTTCAGGCTGCGGTGTCAGTGCAGGGTTCAGCCCCATGCTGCCCAAACCTGGCAGGTCATGGCTCACGCTGACCCAGACCTGCTAAGCCTGGCTTGACCTAGCTGATTGTTCCAGATGTATTCTGATGTGTCTGCACCGAGCTTGACTTATTTGCCACTGTGGGACAAATGCAAATGATCTACATAAAACACAGCTCGGTTTTCCTCGCCTCTTTATGGCGAGGATCAGTTTCCTCTGAAGAGTTTATGGTCGTTCCAATTAACAGCTACACGGCTGACAAATACTCCTTGTCAAGTCATTAGGGCTTAAGCTCACAAGCCCTGTAATTTCAACAGAGAGCTTTTAAACCCCAAAACTCTATGAGCACTAAACTTTCTGCATTGCTTCAGACAGTTAGAAACCTCCATTACCTTTGACAACAGCAAGTCTAGGAATGTAAGCACGTCAAAGTAAGGATACCAAAGTTGTATGGTTTTCATCACAATAGTAACTTATATATAAGTTTAACGCATCAAAACAAGATTGTATGCTGCCTTCCCATATTTCATTCTGAACAAAACACTCAAACAGTGAGATTAAATCATGCTATGGCTTTTAAAGCTCTAAGCAACACACTTTTAGGCAACACCACACCAGAGAAGGAGCTTTTGCAGAACGACTTTGAAGCACTTCTTACCTCCCGCCCAGGGGTGGGACTGGCTGGCAGCATGAGCCTTTAATTAAAGTATTTCCATCTACTTCCTCCTCAGACCAGGGGAAACACAGGAGACAGATTGTCACTCCAGTCTGTGTTTGAAACACAGCAACAGCAGCTACCACAAAGCCTGTGTTTAATTCTTCCATTTTATCAAATGCATGAGGAAATACACAGCGCATGAAATCGAGCTCACAAATTGGGACTTTTCACCTGTCCTAAGTTCACAAGCATAAAGATACAGTACATACATTTTTTATCAGAAGTGGGAAACAGTATCTTATTGCTTAAAATAAAGGTTCAGTAGTGTCGGAAGCCACAGGTGAGATTGAGTTTGCCAACACTCAGTGAGTTTATGCTTCAAGCTGAGTGTGCACACATGTGTGCATGTCCACACACAAGCGCTTTTGTAACCAGGGTCAAAGCTCGTATCTCACATTAGCTTTGCTTTTTTCTCATGTCTGGGTGCTCACCTATGCCAACGAATTATCTCATTCATAAGTGTCATGTTCATAAATATTACATTTTTAATTTGAAGAAACAAGCATGTATGAGAAAATAAACAATATTTTATACTCTACGCCTGTGCTGCAACATGGGGAACAAATAAATTGACTTATCCTTTTGAAGATTTATTACTTTAGTTCAGATTTCTGATAGATAGCAATTAAAAGCTAAATTTCTCATAATGTGTTAATATTAAATACAAAATCTACAAACCATCAACATTCCTATCAACACAGAAATATTTTTTTTGTTTTAATCTTACATACTTAATGTGCAAATTCCTGAAAGCAATATATCCTTTTATAAGACATAAGCCATCTGGATGCAGAATTTGGGTGTATAGTGAATACATAATTCATGTTTACAAATAAATGTGACACAAATCTCTGTTATTTATGCTTAAATCAAGATCCACTTAGGCATGCAACATGTAAACTGACGATCAGTGACATGCAGCTCCTATTGTCACTTCTTAGGACCTTTGTACAGTTCTGACATTATAAGCAGCAGGTGCAGGGAAAAAGCACAGAAGTGATTAACATAAAATTATATTACATTATGGCATCACCCAACAGGTGTACTAGCAGGTGATCTTTCTAATTATAGTGCACTCCAACATTTTCAGGGCTATTATTCCTTCTACATAAAAACCTGTGAATACAAACCACTTTTTACCTCATTGCACAGAGGCTAAAAGCCATGGCACAGTAATTGGAACATCCAATATTAATTCTCTGAATGCTCTTCTTGTACACTTTGGGGAAAAAAATCAAATGCAGGAAGATTAAAGTAAGCACCTATTTTAATACAGTCAGGCCTTTAAACTAATCCATCTGATTTCTTTGCAGCACGACTGAGAATCTACAGCTCCTATTGTATCCAGGTCAGAGCCAAGAGTTTTTTACAGCCTCTGGGAGAAAATAAAGATGAAATGAAGGGAAAAGGAAGTTGCACCAGAAGCTCTGGTTCAACTCTGAGGTTCTGAGGTGTTACTGAAGTCCAGCTAATTGTATAAATATTCTTCAAGAAAACATTTTCAAGAACTAAAAGAAAATACTTTGCAATATCAATAATAACATCTTTAACAACAACATATTTCCCTGCCCCTGTCTTGTAAGGAAACAAGTCTTAAGGAAGATAGCTGAAAGTACTTCAGCCTAAGAAACTAACTCACAGCTGAATTTCAGCACATGGGATTCAATCTGAAAACTGCTGGGATACCATGACAGATAGAAAATTTGATATATCTGATATATGAGTAAGTCCAAGGTAAGTTGTTCACTTAAAAAATTTTGCATTTGTGAAAAGAAAAAACAACCCAAAATTAAGGGAAACTCACAGATTTCTTTTACAGCTTTAAAAAATGGACAATTTAACTGGCAACCTTCAAACTTCATGAAGCCTCAGTTTTATAATTATACTACCACAGGATTAGCTTAATTTTGTTATTTTATTATTGAGCACAGTGGTTCCTTTACACCCCTCACATCTACCACCTATGCTATTTTTGACTGATGTCATACATAGCTGACAAGAGCTCAAGACACCAGTAGCCACCAAAACTTTCTGGAAGCCTCCAAAAGTGAATTAACTGCTTCCAGAATTTAGACCAAACTTCTTGCAGGAGAAAAATGAAGTTACTGAAAACCAAGCACAAATGTAGAAATTTGTGTAGCAATGATGAGAGGAAGAAACTCACCACACAGGCTACAAACAATACAGATTCTTTTCAGAATGATCTCTCCTCTCTCTACACAGTAACATGAACCATCTGCATTTAAATTAATCTCCTGTCTGGCATTTCTCTGTAATAGGAACAGATATTTCTGATTTTCAAAGTGTGATTCCTCTGTCCTCCTCCAGTAAAGTTCCTCTAAATATGTTTGTATTTCTCGTTATCTGCCCCCAGTCTAGCCTCCTTCATTCACCCACACCATACTGTCCTCCTGCTGCTGGAACAATTTGTTCCAAAGACTCTCACTCAACTGGGTGTAAATTCCCCAACTCCTGGCTTCCTTCCTGATTCCTCATTGACTCCACAGCTACTCTGTGGATCATTCAAGGTAATTAAGTCTGAGATCTGTTTAATTCAGTGCCTGACTTCTATGTGATGAGTATTAAGTCACTGGAGCTTTGACAGAGCTTAATAATGGGGTCCGATGAGTTACTTGCGTGAGTGTGAATTACCTGTGGCAGTACTGGGGTCACACTTTCCAGGTTAGCTGAGTAACACTAAAAAGAAATCCCCCAAAACCACTGCTACAGGGCATGATAATAGATGAGTAAAACCCCTGCTATCTTCAGATTGCCTCTAATCTATACACTTCCCACTGCTTGAGAACAGAGCAAAGTTGAACACAGTCTAAGTACTTTCCTCATTTCCTTACAGAGAATTCTTCTCCACCACAATGAATGCACTTTCCCCAGGTCCATTTAGTTCTCAGCCCAATGATTCTTCTCTGCACTGTTCCTTCATATCTTCTTCCTCTTTTTCCACTCAAGGTTTTTCTATTCCATTTTCCCCCATAGTCTGTTCTCCATATGGATTGTCCATGCTCTATCTTTCTTAATCCATTAGGCACAGAACTGTACTGACCTCCCTAGCCAAAACCACTTCTCCCTTTACATTTGATGTATCTTCTGCTTTTCATGCCCTTCAGTCAGGTCTAGCTCAACTCCTGCTTTTATTCCAGGCAGGCAATTTCCTTCTCATGACCATGATTCCAGAAAGGGGTGTCATTAGGAATACGAGACAACTGCTTGCTTACAGATCAAAGGCTGTGATGACACAGAATACGGACAGGAGGTGAATGACAATATAGAATCACGCAATAGTCTGAGCTGGAAGGGACCCACAAGGATCAAGTTCAACTCCTAGTTTTGAGATAGGGGAGGCATTGTGGAAGATAAATTATATCAATAATGGAATGCCTCTGAAAAAAAGGCAGACAACAAACTACAGTGTATAAGAATGGTCTTTATAAGACTAGGGAGATAATGCTTCCACTCCATCTAGGAAAGTCCCCACAAAAGTACTATGCTCCACACCAGATGGAAAGAAGGCAGAGGACAGCAGAAGGAATGATCAGATATCTAGAAAACATAATCTAAAGAGAAAGACTAAATCAACTAAAATAGTTTTGCACAGGCAAAAAATAAAATAAAGGGAACATGTTTTAACAAATAGGTGGAAGGTGCAGAAGTACTTTATGTCCACTGGGGACAGAGTAGTAAGCGTCAGTCTTGAAGTAAAGAAAGGGAAATTTAGGCAAGACATGAGGGAAAAGTTGGTCACAGTACAGACATATAAGACACTTCAGACGGAATACCAAACCCCTCCAAGAGAGGCTATGGAACGATCAGATTTGAGAGAAAGCACAGATGCACATTTGTCACAACTGGTGTCAGTCCAGCTGAGGCTGATCTTTGGAAGAGGAGCAGTCTAGAGAGAGCCCCCCAAAACTCTGACCTGAGGCATGGGATCAATAAATAATGCAGAGCAACTATTACACAGATTGCTGGGATGGCAGATAAAAGTGCAGGATGCATTGTAATTGTAATGGCATGCATATGCATTAATGCAGTGCTTTATGCCTGTGCTTTGTATTGACAGTCACAGCATGAAACAGCAGCAGAAACCATTTGGAAAAACCTGCTACACTTGGAAAAAGCCCAGAAATTCTTACATGTAATATAGCCATTACAGAAAAAATGTCCTTAGCAGACCATAAGGGAGCCAATTACTTCCTGTCTTTGCATTAAATCCTCAAGGATCAGAAAGATATGCCAGTCCTTGGCTGGAGGAAGAAGAACAGGACACTCCTAATAGGAACATCGTAACATTTAGAATAAAATCCTAATATACAGCATGGGATATCAAATTAAAAAAACTGTAAAATACCATCTTTGAAGCTTCAGCCTTTCATATTACTTTGAAAATGTAAATACTCTACAGGCCCTTCTGACTTCAGCATGGATCTCCATGGGCAGAAAGCTGTGTCCACATGGACAATGGAGGATTATGAGCCCTTTGCAATAGTCTCAACAAAGAAAACCCCAATTGTATACACTCTTCACAAGTCGGTGCAATTAAATAAAAAAAGGCAACTGAATGAACAACCACCTGTAACATACAAAGACATTTATCAACACCAAAACATACAGAGTTTGAGGCAGATATAAATCATTAATATTGAGTGAAACTTCTACACTGAAGCCACAACCTTCTACCGCTACAGAAATTGTATTCTACTTTTCCTATTTTGCATTTGTATGCACATACATATATACATATGTATATATCTGCATGCTACAGCCTGTCAGTGTCACCCAACCTATGAAATTCTATAGACAGCTTTTGCTCATAAATCTAGAAGACACTTTTTCTTTCAGTAGAACAAACCTTTAATCTGGTTTCAATGAGTTGTAAAAGACAGCTCCTGTGATTCACCCCCTCCCCTCAACAGAAGCACTGCTTGTTAATCCAGCAGGAAATAACATTTGCCAGGATTGACAGCAGTGGATTTGTATTCAATTCCCAAATTAAAAACCAATGACAGCGCCTAGTTCAATGGAGATGTCAAGTAAAATAAAGAAAGTAAAAAACCTGCTGCTTTCTTTGTAAAATACAAACATACATACATTTTGGATAACAATACTAAAAGCTGGGAATGAGATATAATAGGATTAAAGCTGTGTGCAAAGTTTCTCTTAAGGGTTTTTTTTTTCACCAACGACTCACATTTTATATTTTTTCACTTACATATTAATTTTTCCCCTTACTCCTAATAAATGTTTTAAAACATGTTAAAAACTATTTCAGTAACTATTTGAAACCCTGCAAAAATACAATGTAATAATTTTCACAGTCAAATCAGCAAAATCTTCATATATAGCTGTAATTATTGCCCTATTCAAAAAAGGTGTAATTACACACCAAACATTATGAAGCGATCTAATGGCACAGGTTCTCATGCTTCTGCAAAATCATGTTAAAGGTTAATCAGAGAGCATCTTGGGCAGTTTCTATTGTTAACCCGAATAAAACAAATCAGAGATGGAAAACATCTGATAATTAAAGATGGGCTGTTTTCTAGTGCTGTAACAAACTGATCTGAAGAGCCCAATGCAACTTTTCCATGTTCTAACAGTCTTTGGAATAAGTCACAATAGTATGTTTTTCCTGAGAATTTAATCCCGTAATTATGATATTGATGATATGGTATTTATAATTCCTTACATTTCTGAAAATACTCCCCTCACTTGCTAAAAGCTACACCTTTCTTGTACCTGCAGAAGTCCACATTCCTCCAACACTCTGCTTAAATCACGGCAGAGGGAACATTCAGGCCACTTCAGCAATCTGTGAAACAATGACATGTGAAGTGTTTTAACTCACTGCTATTTACCTGTAAGAAGTGATCCTCCTGAGGTCTGCAATGGGCACTCGATAGCCACACTCCTCCAAGACTTCCTCACAAGCAATTTCTTCTAAAGAAAGGCCTGGCTTGTCCACAATGCCAGCACAGAGTTCATAGGTCACTCCAACCACAGCAGGTAAGGGATTCTCCAGGGAAGGGAAGCTCTCCTTGTCCTGATTCTGAAAGACTTGAGGATGATGCCTTTCCACTTCACACATGTAAACAGCTTCAAAAAAACCCAAACCGCAAAAGAAACAAGGGGCAGTATGTTAGTTTATTCGTATTAAATAGAAAAAAGGGTGGTACACAAATTTTGCCTGGAAATTAACAACCATGAGAGTACTTGAGAGTAACAAGGAATTCAGCTGTGTTATCTGTTAAAATAATGACACACAAAACTGGAATTTTAAAGAACAAAGGTTCTCTTGCCGTGTCTGTAAAATTACTCTTCAAACTCTATTTGTGCTTACATCATCTGAAACAAATTCATGCACACCTTAAAATAAATAAAAATTGAAAAAGGGAGCGAGTTCACCCAAGAAATCTAAGTGCCAGAAAGTACCATAAACTTCCATTTGTTAGGCAATGAGGATATTGGGATTTAATTTAAACTATGCAGTTATCTTGCAGGAAAGTTGGGTCGCACATAAAGTACCATGTGCACAATGATGAGTCTTTCAGCTTGTCAACTCAGCTGTTATTTAGAAAGAGTATGAAAAGCATGTATGTTTGTTAGAAAAAAAAAAAAATCGTCTTTTGAACATATAGTTCCTTGCACAGATTCCTGTGTGGAGTCTGAAAAAGACTTCTTGAATTAATCTACAAACAGCTGCCACTGTAATGCACTCCTAAAGAAAGTGCAAATGTCAGATTTTAGTTCTTATTTAAGCAAAACCTCTCACTGTTGTCAACAGAAATTTTGCTTGAGTGAGAACTGCACGACTGGATGTCAACACAGAAAGAATCCCTACTAAAGAGACAACTCCAGATCACTGTAACTTCAATATACAGGTATAATTGCACTTGCTTTTTTCCTTGAAATTTCCTTATGTCTATCCCCTTGCTTTTCATGTTATAAATTGAATATACCCTGAATAAAACTATTTTAAACTTTGAACCTATTTTTACTCCATTAAAATATTTTATGTGCTTATTTCACATAGACATAACACAGGTTTTCAAATAAGTTTCCCTTTTATTTCCCATTCTAAATCTTGCAGAATTGATATATAAGAACTGAGGTTTAGCAGGCAACATTTTGTCCTTCCAGGTACTGGATTTAGCTTGTTATTTCTTAAGAAAAGGTCTCTAGAGAAATGTTGTTGCGTAACAGTCAAGTACCACAGCGACTTCTTAAGCATTTGGTCTCTGAGGCAGAGTCTAAACCCCAGAAATTTGTTCCTGGGCTCCTTCTGCAATGCTCATTTTTGACACCTCAGAAGAGTGGAACAGCAAGATCAGCACTTGAAAGGGAGGAAGTCCAAATCAGTCCAATGTCCAAAATCTAATCTTTCTCCAGAAGTTAAAACTTTCAAAGCTGCTTGTCTTAGGTACATCCAAGTATTTGAGATTCAGGCACAGATAGGAGTTTCCATTTTTTACTTGAAAGACATTACTTAGAGCTCAGGTTTTTTTTTAAAGCACAGCATGAAGCCAGAAAAAAAAAAAATTCCCTGCCAGCTCTAAGGGACAGCTCCTTGAAGGGTGTCTATTGTCATTATTCCAAGAACTTCTAAAAGCTAGGAAAATTACCATAAATGACAACCACATCCAAGATTTCTCTGAGATGAGCCAAATCCTCTGAAAGTTTTATTTCTTTTTCAGTACTGACATATCAGATAATTAAAAAAGAAACAACACATGCATCCCATTAAAGGCTTTGGGCATTAAAACAGGATGCAGGTAAGAGTGTGGGGTACAGAAATATGACACTGAGACCTAAGACTGTTACAAGTCTTTTGTATCCCTGAAACCCATCCTGTCAATCCATCAGGCACCTGCCATTCTCATTCTCCCTCAGCACAACTGGGCTCCACGTAGATCAAAACCTGCATTCCCAGAAGGACCTAACCCAGCAGTCCTCTTCAGAGCAGAGTCCTGAGATATGCCCATACTTAGAGCCCAGGAACAGCTTTTCTCTGGAGATAAGGAAGCAAAGAAGTACCAGCCACTTCTGTAAGAGCCCAAATATTAGAGCATTCACCAAGGAGTGTGATTATGAATTTAATATCACCTGGCTTGCAAAGGTTCAAACTCAATTTACCTCTCACAGATAAGCAAAGCCTAGAAAGCCAAGCTGCCTCTTAATATCAGGAAACAGAGAATCTCCCATACCTCTCTTGAAGGCGCAAAACTGATTGCAGAAGTGATGCATTGGGTGATAAAGAACCAGATGGAAAAGCAGAGTGTGACCTACTGGCTAAGGCACACTCTTCAGAGGGAAACCTGTGACCCTCATCTTCCTCATCACAGGTTGTCATCTTATTGCAAATACACAAAGAGTTTGGAAAGCAGAACCCAGAAGCCCCAGCACAGTCACCCACCCACTTGTCCCATGTCCATTTTCCCCCTGTCTTCCGATGCTTCCTTGGCCAGGAACTGCCACTTCATCATTGCTGGGCAGTGTCCCCCCTCACCAGCCAGACACGTGCCATGGGTGGCAGCACTGTGAGGAATCAACCTGTGCCAGGGGAGCTTCTGGTTGGACATCAGGAAGAATGACAACAGAAGGAGTTGTCAGGCATTGGAAAAGGCTTCCCAAGGAAGTGGTGGAATCAACTCCTGGGGCCATTCAGCTGTAAGAAGCCTCAGAGTGGAAACTGCAGTAGAATTGATATTCTCACCTTCCTTTCCAAAAGGTGGGACAAAGGATAGATGGCTCACCCAAACTGAGCAAATAAGATCACAACTGTTATTACAAGCAGCCATTGTAGGTGACACATACAGGGACTTGTTTGCTGTCCCTAAATAGAAGAGAACAGTAGGGACTAAGGAGCCAGTGGGGTTTGGCTGTCTGGGGAGGGTGCTGGCTCCTCTCTAAACTTCTGATTGCACCAGTGTTTCATACCTCCTGAAACGGAACATGGCTTATGATTCAAATCTTTGATACCGTTTATTTTAAGTCAGTGGAAAAACAAACATCACAATCCATTGAAAGGTCATTCTACTTACAGTGAATAAACCAGAGTACATGTTCATAGGTCCCAACCCCAGCCCTTCCCAGGAATATATAATTTTATTATATTTGAAAATGTGTGATCAATTGCCTATCACAATAAGCATTGACCAACACCTTTGTAAATTATTCATGGGTGAGGAACATATACAGAGATACATATTTAACTTTCTTCTCTCTGCTCCTCCCAAATGTGTGATTTCATGATCATTCAAGATGACCTAAGCCCAGAGCACACTGTTTGTGTGCTCCTGCCACCCCTCAAGTCAGCAAGAACTCCTTCAGGCCGGTCAGGTCAGCTGATGATGCTCAAAACCTCCTGTTTGCAGCCGCGCTGCTGTGGCTGCACTAACGCTGGTGCTGCCAAAGGGAACGGGGTGGGAATGCATGTGCAGGGAGGGATGAGTGCCTTTAAAAGCAGCACAGACAGCATGGGAAAAGCTGCTCCTGACAGCACAGTGCAGGGAAAGGCGAGCACACATGGCATCAGTACATGTGCAGGGGATGTGCATGGTGAGCGAGCGGCAGCTGTTCACTCACAGCAACGAATGATCACCTTCCTGGTGGGACCCTGGTAGGATCTGGCAATGAGAAAAGCCTCAGCCTTTGTCTTCGCTTTGGGGAACAGGCAGCAGGGCAGACAATAACCACGGAATGGAGATATAATTATAAATATAGGGATGTGAGTAATGCCAGGCATGGTTGTGATCACTGAACTGCTGTGGGGTGTCTGACTGACCACTGTGCCTAAGGCCAGGTGTCTGAGCAGCTCCAGCCTCTGGAATGGTTTAACTCCAGAAACACTCCAGTCTTTCGAGGCGGAATTGACACTTCCACACAGATAATGTAATGAATGTGTTGCTGCTCAGTACATATATACATATATATATATGCACACATATGAAGGTTTCTCCCCAGGACTGCCTCAAAGAGAGAAATAGCTACAGGAGCCATTTATTCGCTGGCAAATAAAAGACATTGGCTTAGTGATGAGCAAATAACCAAACACTTTATCCAAGTCAATTAGCACTTTGTGAGAAGGACACACTGTCAGTGTAACACTGCTGCACAGCACTGCAGAGGCTGTAAGCACTGCCAGTGAGAAAGGGCAGTGTGACACTACTCTAGAAAGATTCCTATAAAGTCTACCATGAACAGTCTTGAAATGGTCTCTTAGCAACAGTCAGTGAAATACCTTGTGATTTCTTTTAATTAACATGCAGAGAATATGCATTTTGTTTTAATTTCCAGAAAGTAAATACTGCTTTGAGTTAAAGTAACTGATATAAAAACTCAGAAAAAAAGTATATTAACCTAAATTAATAATAATAACTGGTAAAATGAAACTGTCCACATCCTGATGAAAAAGCATACAGTCCTGAATTTCCCTCATTTTAAATTCCCAAGTATACAATACACAATAAGACAGTAAAAATAAAAAGAATATTTAAGACAAAACAAAACAAAAAGAAAAATACTGTGCTTCTGTACAAGTAGGTCAGGAAGGAACTTCAAATTAAAGCAATTTCTTGCACAATCATCGTAGAGCTGTTTGTAATTTCACCCAAAAGAGGACAATAACCAGCCCAAAAGCAGAATGTAAGGCTACCCTGATCATTCATTTCATCTGTAATGGAAATTTCTCTGGTTAGAAATTCTGACTGACTGAAAAGGATGGGCTATCATACAAAGAAACAGAACACAGAACAAAGATTTTATCACCACAGATGCACCAACTTTTAACTGCTAAACCCTTAAAAGCTTGCTTCACTAGAGAGCAAAAGTAAATCTAAAAAAGAGGATTACCTGGGCGGAACTGCTTCACCACAACAAAGCACTGCCGAGAAGTATTAAAGATCAGGATTGACACACTGAGGAGGAAGATAAAAAAACAAAAGATCAATGCTTTATGAAGGATTAATGCAGAACTATTAAATTTACATATTGTGAATTTAATTTCAACTACATAAATACATGTAAGATTTACTACTAAAGCCACAACACAACAAGGTCCTTGTCCAAAATTCATTTGGAGGGATACCTAATGGGTCATGTCCTCAAAGCCCATGAAAATTTACCCAAAATTAAGTCCCTTTTGTCTCCTGGCATGCAAAATAAGCACCAATCAATTCCTTCTTCCCAACAAGAAACACACCCGTCCTCCCCACCTTCCAGTCTAGATAGCAAATTATCCTTAAAAATAAAACCATTTTATCCCCTTATATCAGTCTGAAATTAGGATACTCAAAACCTCAGGCACAGTCTAGTCTCATTCAGAGCCAGCGACTTCTGCAGAAGCTCAGAGCATCTCCTATCTGTAATTACTTGCTGAGCTCAGGTTTCAAAACAGACACCATCCAAGTACAATTTTGTACAAATTTAAAACACTAATTTCAGCTGCTACATTCAGTAGTTCTTTGGTTGCTTGCAATACATGTCATGGGAAGCCCTGATGGGCTAAATATTTGGAGATGCTCTGGAAGTGTGGAGTATTGATGTTCTTTGCTCACTTAGCACACTCTCAGGTTTTACTAGTTTAAGAAAATGCAGACAAAAGTTTTTCTCCTTACTTGGTAGCCCACTGCCACCTGAAAAAGCAAGTGTATCTTTTGCTCATTACCATGGAAGCATTCTCTCATTTTTTCTGTCTCACTATATGCAATTGAGACGTTAATTCATTATTCTATGATTTTTACAATAGATTAGACTCACAATGGCATATTTGCAGGGTTGAGTCAAACTTTCAGCTTTCCTTGTAAAAGAGCTGCATATTTATTTTCACTATTTGATTTAACAATGAAGTCTCAAGCTGCCAAAGAAAATGCTATCTGATAATTATTAAAAATAATGTTAATGTTTATTATAATAATATATAAAAACCAAAACAGAAGGGAGAAGTCCAGATGTTAGCATTTATATTCATGGTTGCTATTCTCAAAGACCTGTACTGCATATTGATGGCTTCCTGCCCTGCGAGATGCCATTTGCAGGCAATTTTCAAGCAAAGGTTTTAGCCTGCAGAGAGGCTGGAGGAGAACATTCACTCTGTTTACTGGCACAGGGGTTCCTTCTGGAATATCTGGGAGTTTGTGTAGGTTGCTGGAAGAAATGAAGTTAAACCACAGACCATAATAGTTTTAAGGTTACTTAAATATTAGTTTTTTATTCTTTGATTTTTTTTTCCCCTTTTCATGACTGTTCCTCTCCCCAAAGCAGTACTGTCTGAGGGCAGACACTGCACGAAATGAAAGGGGGAAAGGAATTACTGCTACTGAACCTTTGTTGTTTTGTCCATGGGCACTGCCTGAAACTGGAGAGAGCAGCAGCCTAAAGCTGCTGATGAAGAAAAAAGAGGAAGCTTCCTGGAGCAGATGGTTGCCCTTTACCTTTCTTTACATCCACCACCCCAGGCCCAATCTTTCCTTTGGCTTGCCTTCTTCAGCACGTCTCATTAAATAACTCATACCAACTCATTAAAAATGGCTCAGCTATTAGACATTATTTTTTTCCTAGGAGTCAATCACTTGAGATTTTTATGGAACAGATGGGAAAATTAAAAACAATCTGTCAGAATTAAGGAACAAGATCAAATTAGCTGGAAAGGAGTAGCAGCAAGTTATTACAATTGTCTGCTTCTCACACCATCTTGAGATGAGAGGGTACAGAAATGGCACAAATCTGTAGAACTTTCTATTTAATTACTTCTAATTTTCTGAGAGACTGACAAAATTTTGAACAGAAATTTACATTTTTTAACAAACCACAACACACACAAGTTTTAATATTTCCTGTCAGAGTTGGAGAATCATGGAGGAGAAAGTTCAGAATTGTACCTTCTTAAGAGGGGTGTGATATTGGAAATGCCATTTTTTTCTTTGTTCACACGAAACAACATAACATGAAATATTTCCACAGGTCACCAGGTCTGTAACATCTGAAAACCCACTGAAGGCTGCATTCAGGACAGTTATTTGGGTATTACACAAAGTTAGAGCAAGACAGTTCAACTGAGCTAAGTGGAGGAGCCTCAGTTTTCAAAGTTTACAATGACCCAAATATGTGGGTTCAGATGTTTGGTCATGCCTATAAGGAAAACATTTATTGTCTGGAGTTTTTAACCATGATACAAAGAATTCACTACAAGATGAATTTGAGATTGCTATTTTTACCCGTGATACCGGCTACCAAAAAGAGCTACTACAAATCCATTAACAGGTCCAAAGACATCTTTCAGTGATATCATACCAGGGGTATTACAGGTATTTTATGTTTCAAGGCAATTCCCTTTAAAGTATTACAACCAGACCTATTGTAGCATATTATGTAGACAGCTTTAAAGTGGAGAATAAACATATAAAATAAAAAATTAAAACATCCACAAGGACTTTTGTGAGCATCTCCACAACTAAAAGATACAGAAGAAAAATTAAGCCAAAGCTGTACATTTGGGAAAAAACACACAGAAATACTAGAGAAAAAAAAAAAAAANGAGCATCTCCACAACTAAAAGATACAGAAGAAAAATTAAGCCAAAGCTGTACATTTGGGAAAAAACACACAGAAATACTAGAAAAAAAAAAAAAAAAGCCCAGCCACATTTCCTAAAAAAAGGCAGTATTCCTAGACAAGGATTTAATCTAAAATGGATATCAAAGGTCCTAATGTACCAACAGGCTTCATGTACCCATGTCTCAAACAGGAGCACAAGACCACTTCTTTGTTATATTTGACAAAGGAAAAGAATATCCAGATATAAAAGGATCACAATAAATCCTAAGCTTCCATCCATGCCTTAAAACAAGCTATAACACCTCTACACCAAGGAAACACTGTCTCAGCTTAGACCTGCTAATCTTTACACTTTGTGTGGCAGATTACTGCTTTTACCATATTCCACAGGTGTGTACCATTGCTGGCTATTCCTTCAGCTGACTCTGGGGGAAATCAGAGATGTAAAAGGAGAGGTCAGGAATGCAAATGCCACGGACCAATGAAGGAAACTTGGTTCCTTCACCCCATACCTGTTGGTGCCTGCATTAGGGACTAGAACCACACGGAAAAGAAACTTATTGAGAGGTGACAGGATGTGCACAGTGTGTCCCAGGGCTGGTGAAAACCACAGACCAACTCAGCCTTCAGCCCAACCCCTCCTCAACTTCCCACTGCAGTTGCTTCCATTCACTCTATACATATAATAAATCATTACTCTAATTACAGTAGTTTTTCCCCAAAAAAACATGCATGTAAACAGCTTACTGTGCAATGATGTAGAATATTGTTCTTTCTATAAATACAGAAACAATTTTAAAATATTTGAAGAAACATATGTACCTAAAATGTTACCTACAATGACCAGCAAACCTGTACTTGAGCTGTTATTGCACTCAAGTTTGCAGCTGAAGTGTGTCTGGTCTTGGCACCTAACACGGTGTTTTGTGAAAGGGATTCCAACTATTCAGCCAAGGCTCTCAGGTAGCATTTAACCATTTAAACTTCAAAAAAACCCTGACTGAAATAGGTATTAGGATTCTCTGATGGATATTTGACTTCCCTAAAATGTCTAAGTCAATGAGCAGAAATTACAGACAGCTGACCCAAGGATACTGCAACATAAAATTGCAGAACCTTAATTCCTCCTCCACCTTTAAGACTCTTATCAAAAGAGGAACTATCCACCTGAATACAACATTTGTAGCTGAAAACACTTCTTAGAAAAGTTTAGAAAATGACTCCATTGTGTGCCATAGAAAACTACTTCCACTCTTTTCCTTCCCCCAACATAGTACAGCTCTGTATTTACTGAAATCACAGTAACTGATGCTTTGTGATATTCCAGCTCAGCAGACATTTAGCTAGAAATACTACAACTTCACACTCTCAAACCTGAGAAAGGAGAGTGGTGTTTCATGGAGCTACACAAGACCTGCAGCATTTGACCACAGCAGTTCCGAGGTGGGGACAGATGAAAACTGACATCCTGTTAAAATGTGCACACACACATATGGATCATGCAAAGTTAATTCTTTTGAAATACATCCTAGCAATTAAGATCAGCAAATGAACTTTGTCACAGTTTCTTAAAACATGTGCTTCTGGAGCTCTAATACCTGAAGGAAGGTTTTGGAGATTAGGGGGCTTTGTTTCTTGGTTTGGGTTTTTTTATGGTTGTGTTTTTGGGGGAGTTTTCTGGGTTTTTTTGTCTGAAGGGTTGTTTGTTGGTTTTTTTTAACTTTTTATTCTAGTTTATTTTTTTCAGGTAGTCATGTAATTTTGCCCTACAGTCATCAATTTGGTAATCTGTCTTCATGATTTGACAGTTGTTAACCTGGGCTAAAGTTAATCCACAAGCAACTGCCGATACTTACTAATTGCTTTTCATGAGACAAACCTTCAAAATCCTTTAATAAATAAAGATTGATTCAGCCTTTCTTTAATCTTAAATGTGGCCTTAATGATGATTTTACAAATGTGAACTCGTGAAACTAAAAAGTTATTTTAGAAAACCCCCACAGTATAGCAATAGCAAAGACAAGGACTAGACTCTCCTGTACTTCTGTCAGTGAACTAAGACTCTCATGGCTGGAGATGGGGATTTTTAATGACCATCTTGTACTAATAACTAAAATACTAATATGTTAAGCAACTGATGAGGTAACGCAGGCAAAGACACTGACCCTTTCGTAAATCCTTATAAGAGCAACTCAGGAGCTGCTTGTGTCAAGTACAGGTATGTGTGTGACACACAAATTGTGATCAGAAATGAGTAATGGAAGATAAAGCACCAAAGAAAGACTGACATCAACACTGAAAGCCAGGAGCTCTCAACTATTAACCTCAGCCACTTTCACCTACTTTTAAAGGTTAAAACATATCTCAGAATTAGTTTAAAGCCTGTAATACTGGTAAGTGCCGCCTACAAAAAACAATCTCAGCTCCATGGGGGAGACTTTAGGAACTAATGATGTACGATTTTTAAAAAACCACAACAAACAAACCAAACCAAACTACCAAAACCCCTGCAATACTACTGATACAGAGTCTGCAGTATTTCAGTTACCATTCTCAAACAAGACAAAGAAAAAAGAATGGCAGACTCCAAAAGGAGACACAAAAATGGCATGCAGGAATAAAAGCGAGTAAGAGATTTAATCAGTCCCGTTGATTCTCAACAGATATTTGGTTTTAAAAATCCCTTTGATACAATCAGAAGAAAATAATCAAATGTAGTGTGCAACCACAGAAGTATTTAGAGATGTATTCATCTCTGCTGGAGAGCATGTGAATATAAAATGTACTTTTCATAACTTTGCCCACATAGCTCATAAAGGAGAAAATGTCAAGATTTATAAATCATACTAAATGAAAAGTTAGTATGAAAATAAATAAATAAATAATTTAGAAGTCCTGTAATTGTTTAGCTTTAAAGTATAACTTTTTCTTCTCAAACTTATATGAATTTGGCCTTCTTTGTTCAGAGAGGGTTGACAAATTGATTATTCATAGTTTTCCATGTCAAGACTATAATTTCATCTAGCCTTTTTTAAATACTGTATTTAAGAAACACCCCAGATCAGGATTAAAGTACGTTCATAGAATGTTAAGGGCTTGGAATGGACCTTAAAGATCCTCTATTCTCAACTCCCCCTGCCACGGGCAGGGACATCTCCCACCAGACCAGGCTGCTCAAGGTATTATCCAGCCTGGCTTTAAACACTTCCAGGGTTGGGGCATCCGCAACCTCCCTGGGCAACCTCTTCCAGTGCCTCACGGCCCTCACAGTAAAAAAATTCTTCTTAATACCTAAGCTAAATCTCCCCTCTTTCAATCTGTACCCATTACTCCTTGTCCTGTCACTCCAGTTCCTGTCGGAGAGCCCCTCTCTGGCTTCCCTGCGGGCTCCCTTCAGATCCTGGAAGGTGCTGTGAGGAATCCACACAACCATGTTCATGTTTGTGAACACGTGTCCTCTTCTTGTTCGAATCTAAAATGACCATGCTTTCAGTTTTAAAGTAATAATCAAAAACCACCTAAACTTGTTCAAGAGCCAGCATTCAAAAGCAATTCTTTAGGAGGAGTCATCCTTCAGGATGGCCTACTTCATTTTATTTCAAAATCTTTTTAATGTCCATAAGAAAAAATGGTATGTAGCCCCTGTGCCACTTCTGTATTCAAATTAACCACCCATTTCACAGCTGGATGTGTCCCTGAAAACTTCTAACGTGGTGCCTAAAGCTCTGTCTTCTTCTTTTTATCAGCACAGCACCCAATACCTTAAGCTAGAGAAAGCAACCCTTTCGTTTTCAGAACAGAGATGTAATAACGCTGTACCCTTTGATTATTCTCCAGTGCAACTCCTTTAGTTTCTCAGAGCTTTAAGTATAATGCAGATAGTCCGGAGATTAAATGTGTGTGCTTGCACAATCTTTACTGGTTCATTTAAAGTCTTCCTTCAAAGCATTTTGCATCTTTCAAAGGCCAACACCAACCCAATTGGCTGCTTAAAATGCAGCCTATTACAAAAGCAAAGCTATAAGCTCCTGACAAAAACATTCACCCTTTCATACTAATCACAGATAAAGTGGATTTGGCAATAGATAATTAGAGACGTCTAAAAGACTTCTGTATTCTGACGAAATTTGAATGCTTTCTCCAATACAACATAAATATTTAATACTAAATAAACCCAGAATAAAGTGGTGAGCCATGTATGCTTAAGAAAATAAACTTTACTTTGGAAAAAATCAAAAGGAAGATTGGTTTCAGTAAACTGAACTGCAGCAGGAAGTTGTTCATGACACCATAAAGCAGGAAGCATATGTTTGGTTAATCATCAGACCAGCGTAAAAATGAACTAAGAAGTGGTAACAAACCCATATTATGTTTTAAAACATAATTTATATCTATTTGTAAAGTGGCAATTTGTACCCAACCAGAGAATATGATCAGGACAACTTCTCTGGAATAAGAAATTCTCTCACCAACCTACTTTCACATAACAAAGAAAAAAACAGAAAGAAAATTCAACTGCAAAATAAATGAGACATCAAAGCATGCTGCTCTCAATAACATTCCTTAAGTGTCATATCTTGGCCAGTATCCCAGGATACCCTTGGAAATGACACATGGCATCTCAATGGGATTCTTTCAACAAAATATTTTAATAAATAAATTCAGGTTTTATGCTAACTTATTTGATTAAATACAGCTTTGTGGGCATTATGTACAACAGATGTCAGAGCCTGATGGGCTTTTGTTCCAATTCCTAATTATTTGTGAAACTGCCATTTATAAATGCTATCACATAATAAGACCAATAAATAATCCCTCTAAAAGGTCTAAGTATGACTCCAATCCATTCTGAAATGGCAAAAGTCAAAGTTTTAAAATAACATCAGGTTTCAAGGACAGCTCACAAAAGTTCAAGTGTTCTGAACTAAGGTAAGGGAAACCAGCAAATTTGGTTATTACCTACCAAAATCCAACTAGATGTGAATACACAAGCTTTTGCCAGATGTAACTACACAGTCTCAGTACCATCAGTGAGAAACTGGTAGTTGTTCACATTTTCCCAATATTTTTCCATTTTTAAAATAACAGTTTCAATAGTTTCATCTTTTCCATGAGGTATTTTCAGCTAAAATATTAAAATACAGGCACTCTAATTACAGAACATTTCCTAGCTTTCCCAGGATTATTTTTACCAATCCCAAATGCAGGCCATGATCATGCTAGTGTCTCTAGGCCATGTACAAACTCCTGGCACCCTTCACACAGAACAGATTCATTTCAAAATCACCTGGAAGCAGAGGGAAAACTTTTCTTGACTTCAGTAAGAGAATAAATGTATCCATTTCTTTTGCATATTATTTGAAACACTAGAAAATTAAATCCCTAAGCTTGTAAAACATCAAGATGCTTCTAATCTGGACACCAGAAACCTGTATTTAGAAATTTATGACTAACTAGCCAAAATTCTTGTGTACCTCCTTAGTTAAAAGAATTCTTACAATTAGGCAAATATTTAACTTCCCAATGAAGCAATGCTGTCAATAAAGATTTTACTGCCATTTTCCCTGTTTCAGTGATACAACAGAGCTTATATGCTATAGGGTCCCTTCATACCATATGCTTAAAAAGATGAAATAAGAATCTGAAAATGTGGTTTGTGATTTCATGTTTCTCTCTGATAATTTACAGCATCAATACACTAATGTTTCTCTCATTCCTGTGCTTTTATTTAGATTGGATCCTAAGGTAACAACACAGTAACTCATTTTAAAAGACAGTAAATAACGCCTGCAGAATTCCTGGCACAAAAGCAGAGGATCTGTCAAGCCTTCACTTTAAAAAAACCTAAAAATGAACAACAAAAAACACAGCATTAAGTGCATTTTATTTGCAAATATCATATGCAAACAAATCATGTAATTACTTGGCTTGAAGGAAACTAATAGGCTACTACATTTTTTCCTTCTAATACCAGGAAAATTATCATTATGCTGATAGCATCCTTGATAGACAGATATCAAGCCTAGACCTGAGCATTTTCAATGACAGTGATTACAAAACACGCCTTGCTGGATTGTCTTATTGCTTAGTAGTAAAAACAGTTTCTTGGTGTTTAATTTAAAAAATACTTTCCCCATCATACATAATTTCTCATTCTGTCATCGATTACTGATGAAATTAAACAATACTGGCCTGCTCTGTAACATTTCTTTACATTTTGTGATAAGTGGTAATTTCTCTCCTCAGTTGTGTTATCCTTTGCATGAACATGCCTGGCCTTCATTACCTTCTCTCAGCTATTATTTCCCCAAACTTTCATTCATTTTTGATTGTTGAACTACCTCCAGTTGATTTTAAACAGTGTATTATCTTCTGCACTATCTTTGAAGATAATCAAGAAAATTCCACATCACTGACACCCTGGAGGAGACGTTACAAAGGCAGACAAGGTTTACAGAACAACAGCACATCATTGCACATGCCACCCAAGAAAAGCGCTTTTTTTTTTTTACCTATAAGGATGTTAAAAAACTGTGATAATTCTTGCACAAAGGAAGCATCTGAGTTAAATTTCATGGTGTCTTATAATACACTAGGACATAAACCAGAAAAATACATACAGGATTAAGTTTCCATAAAGCCCAAATGATCTGGCATATGAAATAGGAGAAGGAATTTAATCCACTCCTATAATGTGGTGAGGGCACATGACTTCCACCCTGTCTCCATAGCTGCCTGCTCCAGCCCCTGAGCCAGAATAGCAACCATGGCTCCCGCAGGCCACTCTCCAGCTCTGGTGCCCCATCCCTGGCCGGCGCTTGTGGCCAGAGCCGCGACGCAGACACCTCCTGGTGCAGCTGCTGGGACACATTCCCCACTCCCCTGGGCAGCCACGCTCCTGATTTCTGCCCTCCACCAGGTAACTGCAGAGCACAGAGGCTGGATGCCTCCATCTTCTCCTTGTGAGTTATGCTCATTTTTGACCTGCCTCGAGAACCTCTTCCTGTTTGCCCCCAGGACTGGTACCTGCAGGAGAGAACAAGCCGAGGTGGAACTGCCTTGGTTTCCTTCACCCTCTAAACTCACTCTGCATGGCAAACTACACTTTCCAGCTCTCTTTATACTAGATAAAGTGTAAAGTCATTTCTTCTTAGATTAAAGTCTTCTTCTTAGATTAGGAATTAATTTCTTTTAAATGTGAAACAAATTAATCTCTTTACTTAAAAAAAAAAAAAGCAAATCTTATAAGGCAGAAATATAAGAATAAACTTTTTGGTTTTTTCATTAAGAATTTTTAAGTCAGGAACTATTGCTGAGTCACTGTGACATGTTTTTAAAGGTAAAAACACAGCATGAATGAGGTACAATGCACATGTAGAGTTGTAAGTTTTTTAGTCCAAAACTTTTTACTTATCACCTATTTTCAGAGTTGAGGACAAACATAACTCTCTTGCACACAGTTCAGTCTCCTCTAATTTGTTTTCTTTTATATGCAGCGAACTTTACAGCAAAATTTTCATACTTTCAAATAGAGAAGTAGGCATAATTTTGTTTTGTCAACTAGGAAAAGGTACAGTTGTGTCCCTGTTCTCAAGCACTATTACTCAAAGCACAGAAGGGAGCACATGACTGTACGCTGACCTTCATCTGTTCCCAAATTATGCCTTTTAAAAGCCTTGAATCTGTTTAAGGGGAGCTGCTGAAACCTGAAACGAATGTGGTCCATTGCTTTATAAAGTAGATGAATGTAGAACTTAAGTATTACATTTCAGGTTCTTACTGTACTAAATATAGCAAAATTAGGATGAGGGAGAATATAACTGTAACCTGAGTCTGGTTTTTGAGAATAATTTTTTGTTACAGGTATCGATGGTTACTCTGTAAAATTTAGTATGTTTCTATTTCTAACAGAAAATCACCACAAATATGCAGAAAGAAAATGTTCTCCTGATAAAGACTTTTATTTTTAAAAGACAAGTCCTTAAAAAAAATTAACAGCTCTTCAGCCTGCAAATCACACCCCCACAAATTGCCAACCAGTTCTGACAGACCCAAGTCTAAAAAGAATCTTGAAATACACCTTGCATCTAAATTTTCATAGCTTACACTCTGCTTGATTTTCATCAGGACATGTTTAATAATGACCAAACACATCATCTTGAGTATTAAAGAGAAAATTACACTTAATTAGAAAAGTAAGCAGTGCATAACTGCAGAAAGCATCTTTGCTGTGTGCCTAGCACAACAGTCCAGAATTAGGTAACACTTAGGAGCACCACCTCAATAAACTTGTTCAATAATTACAATGGAGAAAAATTAATCAAGGATTTTTACTTTTCTTCATTCATTTTTAGTAAACTTCACTGTTGTTTCTAATTGCATAATAAAACCTTGCAATGAGCTCTGATAATGTTCAACTGCATGTTTCAAAGAAAGATTAACTTAAATCTAACTCCACAGCACAAGAACAATAGTAAACTCATTATTTTCCAATAGAAAAATGGCTTAGAAATTGACAGATTTCTTGACAAGTTTTCAATTTTTTTACAGTTTTCAGATGGGAACTGTAACACTCATTAAGCATTTAATATGGTTGTAAAATCATAGAAACCTTCAGGTTGTAAGAGACTTTTGGAGATCATCTGATCCAATCTCCTGTTAAAAGTCAGGCTAAATTCTAACTTAGGCCTGATTTCTCAGAGCCTTAACCAGTGCAGGTTTGGATTTCTCTAAGGATGGAGATTACTCAGTCTCTCTGGGCAAAGCATTCCAGGGTTTTTGTCCATGGGTATGACCTTGTGTTCTGGGTCTTTCTTCTATTACAATTTAAACCTAAACATGGTAGGAAATGCTGCTTCTTTTGTCTATGTTGACACTCAGCTGAGTTTTGACAGTGGAGGTTCTGAAGGTTTGTCTTGGCTACAGTTTGTTGTGTGACCAGTAATAAATTGCACATTGCTAATTTTTGTCTAAGTGGCAGGGGGGGATTGGGAATAAATAATTACTTGTTAAACATAAATTACAGAGGTGACTTCAGGACTGATACTCTAGTTCTGAATGGTCTTGATCTTTAGGAAGCTCAGGAACCACATACTGTAGACTCATGCCCAGGTCTGCATTAACTAAAAAAAGAAAATAAAGAAAAGTAATACTAATTCTGCTCTTTTAACTTGTGCTGGAATTACACCAGCCTGTATATGGTTAAATGATCTTGCCCTACTGCAATATAGTGAGATTTTAAAAGATGACTCACACCTAAGGCAAATGAAGTGACTACTGCAGTCCTTGTGTTTTTGTCTTTCTATAATTTAATCAGCTCTTCATCTGAACAGTTGGAAAGGATACGTTAATACAACAATAACTTCATCTCTCTTGGTAAATATTTTCCTGTATCTTCTCACATAAATCTACTAAATATTGGCTTACATTGGTCTAATTTGGAATGAGACAGAACACTGGGGTACCAAAGGAACTCAGGACACAAGCTCTCAGTTCACTGTCACGCAGCAAGGAAGTGAGTCTTAAGCATTTTTACTTGTGCTGCTGAAAGAGGATGACAAGAAAAGACATGGCTTAGGCAAAATATCTGGTTTTGTATGATTACACAGTTGGTTTTTTTATTCATCATCACTAAATTCATCACACATATCAATTTTATGTAAATATATTATATATGTGTTCTTTACAGATCTGGCATTCCAACATGCTCAGTTTAGGTAAACAACCCTATTTACAAAAACTTGTAGCATTTAACAGTCTTACAGCACTTTCATAAGTAGTAAGTCATGAATACTTATGAAAAAATATTATGGAAAATGGATCTTAATTATGGAAAGCATCTACAATCTTCCTCAAGCAGAGATACACACTAGGAAATTCTGACCAACAAAATAAGTGTCCCAGAAACCCTTGCTCTTCTTCAATTTTTATTCTTCATTAGCAGTAATGAACCTCTAAGAGCTCTCTAAGTATGGAGACCTCTAAAATCCTCAGCAACTAGTTAACATGACTTTTCCATATAACAAGCATCACAGCTATTGAAACACAGAAAAATGTAGGGCTTTAATGCATTATAAGTGATTTTGTATCGAACATATCTGATGATAACTGCCTTCACATTCACAAATAAAATTTACGTAAACCCATGGATTTCCTAGGCAGAAAGTTCACATTACTACCTTTGGTATCAGAAGCTGCAATGAATTTCCTCATGAAGGAGGGTTAGACATTCCGCAGTTCAACAGTAGTCACTAATAAGTTCGGGTGGCAGCTGTTGTACATCTGAAGCTAACAAATGTTATGTGACCAGAGATGACTGGCATGACATGTGGCCGTAGCCTTTTTATAAAGTTATGTTCTCAACTATTTTAAAAATGTCCACAAAAGTCCTTCAGAAATACTGTTCCCAAGAAGTTCATGGAAAATTGATCCTTTAATACTTACCCCACTCAGTTAGTTGCATATATTCACACATTATCACACAGTGATAAACTAAGGTTTAAATAAAAATAGTCAAACAAATTCATCTGGAAGTCGTGTTCTCAGCACTGTGACTTCAGGCTGGATTCACTTGCTTGTATGGGCATATATTAAATTTCCAGCAATCAATTATCATTTCAGCCTTTGTATCTGCCATCATAAATTCAGGCACATGCCCATATGGACAGACAAAGTGCAAAGACAGAACTGTCTTCCAGGCAAATTCCAAAAGCAAGTGTGAAGTTCAGTATTGAAATATCACTCCCTTTTCTGTCCTCATTCTCAAGCACTACACGCATTTTTAATCTAGCTAATACTTTCATAGTCTTCCTGAAAATTTTACCTTCATAATCTTTATACAGACAAAAAGTGTTGCTAGAATTTTGTATCCCTCCCAGGCACCAACACATATTAAGACTCATGTCAAAAAAGACTCAAGTAAGGATTTAGAGGGTTCCAACCGAGAAGAATTTTCCAAAAGGCAACTGATTTCATTTATTTAATACACAAGAAAAATACACCTCTTGATGTGGTCCTGATCATGTCATAATTTCTTTTGCCAGTAGTGTTTTGCTACATTTTTAACATTTAATAGATTTAGAAAAGCTTTTTCTTGGAAAAAGTTGTTACCCTTGCTTTTTATAATTATCTTCTAGCACCTGGATTTTCAATGAATAGATTAAATATTAATACTTTAAAAAAGACATATAAATATTTTAGTTTTTAATAACACTGAGACTTGGTCTGTTTCATATATAACTTGTTATAATCTTCTATGAACTGATCTCTAAAGTCAGGAATTAATTGCTTTTCTTCCCTGATTGGAGAAACACATTTCGAAAGGCAGAAGAAAGTTCTTCCTTTAGGTAATATATTCCCACTGAAAAAAGGGAATTTCATAAAATCCAAACTTTCAGTTCCATCTTCTATGTAATCATTAAAATGTACAATAAATTATGTGTTAAAATGTTAATATTTGAATAGTCAAGCACAGACAAAACTTACTAAAAACATAATAAATCATGAGGAGATTTAAAAATTTCTGCTAATTCTGTCTTAAACAGTAGAGAACCACCTGCAAGTATTACACAAGTAATGAGAATTGAAGAGGAAGTTGGAGGAAAAAGAACACCAACAACACTAGATCAATGAAAGAGAATACAATATGAAATCCAACATTAAGACAACGGGAAATAACATGATTCCATTGTTACCTGTCATGTGTCCTCATAAAATCCCAGAACTTCTTAGTGCCATTCTGGGGAAAAAGTAAAAATTCCATCAGTCAAATTAACTCCAAGTGAAAAATTACTGCAATGAAAATTTAACAAAACTTAAGAGGCATTTCTTTGACAACTCAGCATAGCTGGTTTCATTTAGGAGGCCACTATTCTGGATTTTGATAGTATTACAGACACTGAGAACTGTCTTAGGACAGCTCAAAATCTTAGATTCACAATACTGTGATGACAGCTAATGTAAGTTTATTGTAGTCTTCAGGCCCAAGATCAACTTCAGCTGCCCAATCTAACCCTTCTAGGCACCAAGAAGCTATAGATAGTCACATTTTAACTGGTAAAATAACCCACAGCTATGTTCCTCCGTGTCCAGAAATGGTCTCACCTTTAGAACAGCTCAGTACTTACCTCCTAACTAAACACATGTGGGATCCAGGAACAAGACACCTTCCCTCTAACCCCTTATAAGGCCCAAAATAGGAGTTTTGTCCACACCTAACACGAAAGGGTCACACTCCACTCTACACAGCAGCTGTTCTTCTGCACTGCTGGTGGTGCTAAGGGCACTGTCTCACAGCAGGCTTGAAGTCACAGCACTCACTCAAGAATTGGGAGACATAAAATGGCTGATTTTCTCAAGCTGGGCCCATTTCTCTCCTCTGCCAGCTTAAAAAGAACAATATCCACTACAGCACAGCTGACAGTGACCTCTGAAAACAAGCATTCTTTCACAGTTATTACGAACACATATACAGTTGCTTTCATTTTTATTCTACTTTCTTTAGTTACCTACAGCAATTCATACACCCCAATTAATGGAGATGTACATAATTCTTTATTTACTGGAAGTATGATGATATTTTTCAGCTCAAACACAACTCAGGAGATTTCACTCCCAGGTCAGTTTTAAGTCTATGTTAGGAATTAGTATGAAACCAGAGGAAATTCTTGTGGTTGATACCTTTTTCTTATTAGCAACAGAAAAACGAGACCTGCTGAAGACCTACATACCTAAAATATGCTTAATGTGAAAAGCAGCACTTGACTTCTATTATAAAGTATGGTTAAATGGATGATCAAACCCTGAGCAACTGGTTAATGATTTAAAGCAGGTAAATGTGAGCAATGAGAGAAGAATCAAGTTCAGTTGGTGGGTAAAGGTGCCAACCAATATAGACAGGCCCTTCAGCTCTATTACAGATGTCATGGCTACCAAGTACACAACAGCTGGTGGGGATTAGATAACAAGCACTCTGGTTCAGAGATTAAGCCCCTGAGCTTTATGAGTTTACCAAGCTTTTTGGAAGAGGGACTGTTTGCTTGCTAGCTGGGTTTTTCTTCATTCCCACAACTCTAATTATAAACAGTTGTTCACCTCAAGAGAAATTCTATTCCATGTTTCCATTGGTATCTGCACATACCTTCTGTTAGCACCAACAGGAATTGAACGTGTGCATTACAGGGGAAGACCTGTCATGGCTTAAATGCAATATAATGTTGAAAGAGAAATAAAGACACCAAATTCTCAGTGTGAACTGAAATATTAAAGCCATTGTCTTGAAAGCTGAGTGTATATCCAATTCATTCCACCTGGTGAGAGACAGAAGAACCACTTTGACAGGACTATAATACAACACACAGTTGCAACCCAGGCTGTGTTGTGTGGTAAGATAATTTAAGGTATTAAATGTGCAAGGTCAGCTCAAGTTTTTTGTAGTTTTATTTCTACCTGTAAGAAAGGTATTTGTGGGATTTGTTAGCAGATTGCTCAGCAATTTTAAATTTAACACTAACGAGCTGGGAAACTGTCAACCAAGGATAATGTCTTCTGCATGTAACTTCATATTGTTTCTCTAGTCTCTACCTTCCCCTGCCCCAAATCATAAGGTGTGCTAACATCATCCATTCTGCCTTTGCAGTGTCCGCTTTGGAGAAGTGTGGGTGTACAGCTGATGGAGATGGCAAAAAAGCCTGAATCAAGTCTCTCCCCTGCATTAACTTAAGCTGTTTGTCCTGTGATATTGCATTCTAACATATAGTCCCAGCACCAATCTTCCTGGCTCCTTCCTCTTGCCATCATTTTGCAAATAATAGAACCTGATTGCTTTGGAGCACTTATGAGAGGGTTTCAAATAGCTGAGGAAAATTACACCCCAGAGAATCCTCCTCATACAGATGGGATCCATCAGAACTGAATGACCTCTTCCCAAGGATGAGCTCTATTAACATTAACAGAATCTACTTCACAGATGTGCATGTCATTTTTAGAAGAAAGTAAAAGAAGGAACTTAGTACCTAAAAAGAAATTCATCAGAAAATAAAATTTATATTCTCTATTTTCTAAGCCCAGGTTAAGCACTTTCTCTAGAACATGATTTGATTAGTTTAAGACCCAAATTCAAAACCAGTCACAGGCTAAATTAATTTCAGTCTGTCCAGTCAAGACACTGGTTAGCATCATATACTCTGACTGGACAATGCTTATTAAGGTACTTTCTGCCTATATTTGAATAAAAAAATTATTTCATATGATCAAGTTGCACCTGTCCAAATAAATAAATCAATAAACAAATGAAACATTCCAACATCTCTTTGTTTACAGTGGCAGAAACTCAAATGAGCCCCATTCATGCCCTATTGTCGAAGTCAAATGTAATTTGAACCCAACCGTACGGAGTTGAGTTTCTATTGTACCCAATGCATGGCTCTTTCCTAACAGACAGGTAGGAAGGCTGCTAATTATTAATAGCATGTAAACAGTTACCAGTGGTTCTTATGCTGCTTTACATACTTTACAGAACATTAATTCTAGCCAGATTCTAACCAACTATATCAAGCTGTATGTAGTAACACTATCTTATCTTTAAGACAAAAGTATTACTCACCGAACTGATCAAGATTCATGCTTTTAAAAGCCAAGTAGCTATGATTACTTGTTAAACTGTTCTACTCTATATATCCTGGTCTTTTAAAAAGCTCTGCTATCACCACAGTTACAGATAGCTGCAATATTAAAGGTATCAATGGTCAACATCATTCCTGAAAAAGAGTATCTTTGCGAAACACAAAGGCTCTCTCAAACCCTTAACATTTTTCATTTTAATCAGCATATGTAACTGCATTATTATAAGTAGTCCATTCTTCAATGTCTAATAAGGAACAATCACAGTATCTCTCAATGCAGTGAGAGAACTGAGGATAACTGGATGCTGGGAGATCTAAACACTGACGACAGGAAGGAGAAAGAATTATATTATGACATTTGAGAAAGATTTTAAAAATTATTCTTCAAACAGGAAATGTGTCCTATGATGTTTATAAAGACAATTATGTCAGAAGTATTTTATACTAGTTTTAATCTGTTCAGAATAGCAGTTTTGATACCGCAACAACCTTGTGTAACACATAATCGATTTGGTAAATCTTTAATCACAAAGTAATCACACTCTAGTTCTGTGCTCAGTGCTCAGGTTCTGTGATGTTGCAACATTGAACTAGTGCATATAGTATGTGTAAATTAATAAAGCTGTATTCCAGGAGAGGCAGCATGTGAGACAACTTCGTTTCATGTTACACAGAAGACAGATCACTTACATAAGTACTAATTGCATAAGAAAGCCATACCAGGTCAGACGAGATGTCCATCTTGCCTGGCAACCTGTCTCTAAAATTTAATAGCAGAGAAAGCACACAGCAATGCTTCACCAGAACACTCTTCCAAGTCTTTGACAAAAGGCAACTGAAGGGTGGCAAAAGACAGTGCCTCAAAAAGGCATCCATAAACACAGTCTTCCCCCAACTCCAAAAAACAAGCACAAATAGCCATTTCTGTACTAGAATGTGCAAAGTGAGTCATAGGTTCATCTTGTCTGTGAGACTGACTTGGTAATGGCATCGATAACTTAATCAGAATTACAGGAGCTTGCTCCCAGCTTGACAACTCTGCACAAGGAGACTCCAAGCCTTTTGTTCAAGTGATTCCAGGACAACCAGGCACTGCCAAGTGCTCTCTGCTAGACAAGTGCTGAAAGTGGATGCAGGTTCAGCAGATGTGACTCCTACCTGCGCAGAGCTGTTTATGTCACCCATTCTTGATCTTCACATTCTCTGTCCTGCTACCATCCTTGAAATCATTTTCCTAAGACTCTTCCTGCACCTGCTCAGTGCCATGATTGTGGGCAGGAGTCTCTTCACATTGTCTGTTATGGATAAGCTGGATTTGTCTGCAGCCTATCAAAATACCACTCTCTTCCCCACATACCCTCTGGCTAAAATGCCTTAAGAATCACAGTGCCAGGGATATTGCTGTCCTTTGCTTTCCTCCACTACCTGAAGCCATATAATGTCTGAACAACAAGGTCAAATCACTGCCAGGATGCCTAAAGGATAACTCTATTCTTGCTTGCTAGAGGAACTCACCTAAGATTTAGCTCAGGCAGGCCAATAAAGAAGAGAAAAAGGACTTGCTGTGCTAATGGTGTAGGAAGAAACATTCACTGGCACTGCTTGTATGGCGACACTGGGTATGCTGCACGTGTGGCAGACCCTGGACATGCTCTGACACAAGTCACTGGGAGTTCCTGCTCTTCATTTGGGGCCACTTGAATGCCTTCCTCCTTCTTTTCCCTGAGGGCAGTGTCCATGCACAGTCTGACTCCTGAGAATCTCTGGAACCAGCTCTTTCATGACGTAAATGTATCTGCACAGGTACCAATACTCATCATGTTAGACTGATACCATACTGGGCTTTCAAAAAAACCCCAACCCAAACAAACTAATCCCCCTCAGTCTGACTGTGGTGTACAGCCCTCCTGGGACTCACAATTCTTCTGCAGATGAAGCTTTTTTGAAATGGAGGGAAAAAGTACCTAACACAATTTTAGAGAGTCAGACGTAGGCCTTTCCTCAAGGACCACATCCAAGGATCTTCCCAAAGAATGGGATCTTTTTATAAATAATTTAATGGAATTAGAGCTGTGGTACCCCAGTTATAAGATGCTACTGATTTTCAAGGTGAGGAAGAGAAAGGACAGTAGTGCTGTAGTCCATGCCATCCACGTTATGGTAAACTTGGTACCGTGCCACACTAAGGGCTGACACAGCAGAAGTCTGTAAAACCACGAATGACACAGAGATGATGAATTTGAAGCAATTATTCACTATTTCTCATAATACAGAAGCACTATGTCATAGCTGGCTACCTGGGAAAACGGCTAAGGTTCTTCTGGGCAGTGATCTTCCTCCTCTCAATGAACCAGCGCTCAAGTCCTGCAGCTGCACAGAGAGGTTTGCCTTCCTTATGTATAAAAGAATTAATTGACAGCTTCTGAAACAGCTACAAACTGCATTACATGTATGTTTTAAACATGCATAATTAAAGGCTTATACTTCTTAGATTTTATTACAAGTTTTATTCTGAAGAGTAAACTGAAAACATGTTGGTGTAACAGGTGAAAGAACACTCAGAAAACCTCTTTAAATGCTTCCTTTAACTCTGTAATAATTTTTTCACAACATCACACAAGGGTGTATAAAATAAATCCTTCACACACAGGTTTACAGTAACAGATTTCCGGTAGTTACTCTGTTGAGAGTTCAGATTATTGAACAAAACAAAATTTACATTGTATTGGCACTTATTTAATGACTCATTGAAACGAGCTCTGGACAGACAACACACGACTGAAGGAGAAACAATCTTTACCCAAAACCTACTTAAAGCTTCTCCTCTATTATTTGTCTTATGTAAATATTTAATGATTTTAAAAATAACCAAATTAAAGGGACTGCTTTATGCCGTCTCCCATGTTCTTCCATAAAAACTTCTGCTTGGACAGAGAAAATCTAAGTGGCCAAGAACTGTAAAGTTACACCAAAACCACCTCAGTAAGAAGGTTTTGTACCTTGTATTACATATTTCTGGGGAGAAAGATAACAGGCCATGCAGGCAGATCGCTTCTAATGCAGGAGACATATGTCCAAAATAAGCAAACTAACTTCACATATACCACTAAAAAAGGGAGCAAAAAAAAATCTGTCCATGACAATGATTAACTTCTTTCTGTTTACATTACAGGAGAGACAACATGAGGTTTGGCGATCCATTGTGAAAGGCACTAAACACATGTAGTGGGAACAGTTCCTGTTCAATGATCTTACAATTCAGTTAGAGCCCAGACAAAAGTTGATGTAAACAAACAGAGGCAGTTAAGAAAAATGACAAATACATTATGACTTAGATAAGCTACATGCACAAGTTATGAGGGTTAATATGACAAACAATAGTCATGATCCCCCAGTCTCTACCAGCTGGATTGGGTTTAAAGCAGTCACCCAAGAAGTAAATGTTCTGTATTTGTGAAAAAATCCAACTGGAGAAGTTGAAGCAATTATAACATAAAAATAACTCTGTCCTCATTGTTCCATTTACTCTATTTCCACACGTCTAAGACAAAAAAGCAGTTAATGTCCTTAATGTAAAGGGATAATGAGAATTCTTCATATAATAAAATAATTATACTATAGGTACAAAAAACCAGATAAGATAATTAAGTGGCAAATAACGGTCTTAAACCAGAGTCAGCAAAGCCAAGCAAGTGTGAGGTCCCTGTTTAATGATTTACATGGACCAAAGCAGTAAAACTCCCCAGAGGAATAGTCAATTATTTGCTTTTTTCCTACTTTCAAAAAAAAATTTTAAAGGTTTGAGGGTTTTGCCTTTTTTAAAAAAGTGTAAAACTTGTTTTTCTATTGCACTCATTTTCACATTCAACCAATGCATTCACACAGTTTAATATCAATATGCAGAGCAATGCCTCCATCTGGAAATTCACGATGCATTCTTCTGTTGGGGTGTCTACTTGTTGCCCAGAACTTCATGGCAAGAGAACACTGAACTTGTCCTTTTATTAGACGGGGTTTTGTCAGGTCAATCCAGACGAGCAGTGTGCCTGGGGAGTCAAATACCTGACTCATGAAGACAGAACTCTGCAACAACACAGCCAGCTCCTGCTGCCTCCTGCCACCTTTATTTCCTTAAGTAGTCTTAGCTTAATGTTTTTCAGCCATATTCACCTTTTTATGACCAGCAAACGCTGCCAAGAGATAAATTTGCAATAAAAGCAACTCAGTAATTCCGAACTTTTTGGTTTATAAAATCCATGGCTCTACAATGGGAAGGATGTGTATTAGCTGCTGCTTCTCGAGTCACAGATCCTAGGCTAAACAGAGTGGACTTCCCCTACAGTAAAGCCATAAAAGTTATGTCCTCATCCCTCTGTAAACGAACCTTTCCCTTCCTTTCTCCACTCACTACTGAAGAAATGCTGCTATCAGTTGAAGTTTCCTTGTTACACTTCTTTTTTCAGCCTACTGGAATCTGATGTCACATCTGTAGGGGTTTTCAGTGGCAACATAAGAGGATTTACAACGTAATGTAAACCATTTCTTGTCAGCTAAATTATTAATGCTGTAACTCTCTGTTCTATAGAATCAATACATAATGTTTCTAGTGCCCACAATGATGTGCCCACAGAAGCTTCACTTCCAGGATGAACTCAGGACTTCATGCTTTTCACTTCCCTATCAGAGACAGTCAGTCACCAAATCACCTTGCATTGTCTGAACATTTTTCATAGCAATTTCAGCACATGCCACATACAAAAATCATGTGAATAAATAAAAAAATACATTACCAGCTCTGACCCTCAAAAATATACAGTCTGGAATTTTTTAAAGAAATAAAGCATTGGTAGTCATCACAATGCTGTGAAACCGGTATGAAGAACAGAAATCAAACTGAAATAGACAGCTAAAGCAAGCTTCTTGTTGAATACTTTTATTGGATTAATGAGTCAGTGGGCTGGATTTTTGTTTATAGAAGCTAAAGAACTGCCATGCTGTATCTAAAAATCTTCACCCACAAAAAAAAAGTGCAAATGAACAGTCAAAAATTCAAGGACAATTAATATTCAACTTTTTCATCTAAAAGAAAAACCCTGTCCTGAATAGACTCCTTTGCATTTGAAATCTGTTTGAAATAATCACTTATCATAATTTTTTTGTCGACTTGAAAGGTTTGATTTGTAGCAAGCGATGGGATGCTGTCTTCTTTTTATATAATTACAGACTTCATAGAAAGTTCCACATTATCTTTCAAAATGAAAGGAAGCACTTTCAGCTGGCATAAAACCAGGCAACTCAGTTAAAAAATATTAAAATCCATAAAATAAGTTCAATTTGCATTAGTTGAGCGACCCTTTTTTTTTCCTTTTGAATGTATATATCAGTTTTAGGGAACTGTCTTATGCTGGGCTATCTTATTACATAACTACTAATTCAAATGCAAAGCTGAAATCATTCTGTCCTGGGGTGCAGTCCCAAAACAGTGTACATCAAACAAAACCCAGGCTGCCTCTTTTCCTACTCCACCTGCACATCTTTACCCCTACCCCACCACTGACATTTGTGGCAGCTGATTCTGGTAACTGACAATTTAAAAAAAAAATGTTTTGCTCTAGAAAGAAAGACCAATGCAAATATTAGTTAGTAGAATGAAAGTGAAAAATGAATGATGAAAAATTATCAGTCAACATGAATGTAATGCCATTATATACACTGCAAGTCTTCAGGAGTGGCTACTAAACAGAACAGCCTTGGTCTACTCACAACTACTCCAAGTGGACAGAGTTGTGTCTGATAGGGAATCTTCTACGGAGAGACACATGCACACAAGAAAGCCTAAATTACAATTTCAGTCCACACCCACTAATCCACTCCATCAGACTGCACATGCTGGAGTAAATGAAGCCTCATCTTCAAAAGCAATTTGCAGAATTACTTGCTGATGTTGAAAAACTACTTCAAAAGAGTTTAAGTGTTATGGAATTTTACTGGGTTTTTTAAACAAGCCACTGTTTAAGCTCAAGAGGAAGGGGGGGAATGTTTGCTTTTTAAACAAAGCTTGTAATATTTCATTACTAAACTATCCAGAGTGTTTATTTTAAAAGCATCATGATTACAAATAATGGCATTTTTCAGTTTTTAACTTCCCTATTCAAGTATTTCAGTTAGAAATGATGGAGTTTAGTGCCTTTGTGGAATATGCGTCCAAAAATACACAAACTTATGACTTTTTAACAGTATTAAAAGTGAATATTCTACCTGAAGCAAAATACTACTGCCGGTAATTGGCTTTAATTGATAATATTAACAATTTCAGAAGTAAGACTGAGCTAGCAAAGTCCATGGGGACAAAACACCTTTTACAATAAAGGACATCATGCCAGCCCCAGCTGACACAGCAGTTCTGGGCAACACAGGACAAAGCTGTTGCGGTCCCACTACGCTGATTTTAAGGCTTGAACAAGAGACTGGAGTGCTCAGCTCTGTCTGACAGCCAACTCTTTGATGCATGGGCTTCTTATCTGAAATTAGCTCGAAAACATGAAGGTACTTCTTGAAGAAACCTTAACATATACCAGTGGAGACCACACCAGGGATACCTCAAGAGACATAAAACATAAGGTCATAGACTGTAATTTTTACAACCCATATCAATTTTCTCTTCAAAGAGAGGGTTATTCTGGTAGGAGTGTGTAATGAAAATGCAAACAGATGGTTATAGCAATAGAGTTTACTGTTCAAAGGTGCAATTTTTTCACACTTTGGGAGGTAAAATAAACAACAGAGAATGCATTAAATTATTCAACTGTTAATGTAATACTGGGCCAAGCCACTTTGTTCATTTTATGTACATCAACTGCCAGAACAATTACAACTAAGATACCTGATGTGTAAGTAAACTTTCTCCTATAATCCTCTGGAAGTTTACTTTTCAGGTCACAGTTTGTTTTTTTGTGTGTACTTTTCAACAATGGAGTTGTTGCAGTTTACCTTGGCAGTCACCTATCATTAAGATCGCTTACCTTTCAATGAAATTTATAAAACATGAGAATTAAGCATATATAAGTACATTAAATTAAATCAAATCTCCTTTCTGACCTCATTTTTCTGTTTTTCATACACATCATTACCAAGAACAATTGCATGTTCAGATCAAACATGCTTTATTCCAAGGCAAATCCACAGCAGTGCACTGAAATCTATACTACAAAGAGTAAGGACATTAAGACACACAATATGCACAAAGGTCAAATTTATGACTTTTCTCACATCATTTTACTGCCAAGTCAGCATATAATTTAAGGTTATAAGTTGAGGTACAGATGGGGATTTCCCAGTATTAAGTTAAATCCAATTCTGTACAAAGGAACCAACTCCTAATAGGCAGAGTTTTCAGACTCCTCTGTCATTATATACAACTGATAAAGTTTACAGTGAATATTCAACTGTTCTTTTACATAAATTTCTGTTATATTATTGAATTTTGCTGCATGTATTTTGCCATTTTCACTAAACTGTGTTTTCCCTTTGAAGTCTGTGACACACTTTCTTATTTTGCAGGGATAAAAGGAACATACACCTTCCATATTTACAAAATTACTTACACTACTTTTTCCTGAACAGTACAGTAAAACATAAAACCTGAAACTTTAACTGGACATAGGTAAGGAATATATTCCTAATAAAAAGAGAAGTTTTAACTAAGATAATATGATTTGGAAACTCTGCATTCAGCTGATGTGACAGCAAAATATTTTAATGTAAGTAAGTGCTGTACTTTCAAACAGATGTATTGCACACCTCACACTTGTACCCATACTTGCTGAAAACCTCCCCAGCAAAGGCCTTTTTCCTAATCTTTTACCAATATTTTTCTGTTATTGTTTAAGAAAAAAATCTCACGCAATTTGCAATAACTATAATAGGAGGCTGAGAAATGTAGGTCCAGGAGGCACATCTGCTGGCTCCAGCTCAGAGAATAACAGCCATGGAAATACCTCAACATTAGGCTGCTAAGAACTCCTGGGTGTTCTGTGCTTCATTTCTTTTTCTGGAGTTTTCCCTATTTGTATGAATTGTTGCATATTCATTTAGTTGGAAACAAACAAACAAACAAGCATGGCCTTTGTAGTTCAGTAATAAATGAATCTGGGGAACAGACATGGGTTCATAGCCCTACTCCCAATTTATAATAATTCATGAACAACTCCAAAATATGAGATTTAAGAAAGCACTTTTTAGCATTCAATAACCTTCACCTTTAAGGCCCTCCCTGGAAAGATGGAAGAATTGAATTTAGACTTTATTCTGGACCACTGCAATTTCACCAAATGCCAGAACCCCCAAATAGTATCTAAATATCTTTATTGAATATTGTAATTTTTGTGGGGGAATTTTAACTGCAATATTTGTCTAGGATTTCAGACTTATTTCTGCCCTGCTATCTGATGGACCATTAGTGAAATTCAGTGAGACTGATTCCTGAAAATTCCTTTGTAAAAAGGCACTTACACTCCTAAGTTACTAAGGACATTTTCCAAACTTCAAAATTTTTACTGGGACACATATAAGAGAAATACATTTTGGTTTAGTTTTTTTTTAAGAGAGACCAAAACCAGGAAACCTGTTTTCATCTTTTCTTGTCCACTGGCAGCTGCGTCTTTTGACAAGTTACCAAGATAAAGGGCCTGACTGAAATTTCAGACTAGTGATATTTAATGACAGGCAGGGGCAATAATTCTGCACTCATCATAACATACCTAGATCAATCATGTCTGTCTGTAGTAGCTTTTTCAAGACAGAATGAAATTCAATATAAAGCACCCATTGCAAGTTCGAGACCCCACAGTTGATGAGAGTTCTCACTCAATATTCTTGAGCTCCTTCCTGTGCTCATCCTGTGCACTCATTAGTCAAAATAACCTTTCAACCCTTTAGGAAGAGGACTCTCCAAACGCTACACACAGGACAAACACTGCTTTGGTCCACATCACATTCCCACAACTTGAGATTCCCTGGCCAGTTACTGGTATAGCACAGCCTCACGTCTCTGACTCGGAGCAATTCACCCCCCTGACTTTGCTGGGATTTAGGGCTTTCACCTCATCTCTGCAGGCACAGCAGGGAGAGAAGCAAACACAAGTAGAGCAGGTAGAAGGAGTAAATGAATCTTAAAATCATCAGTCCCAAGGCAACCACTACGCCTACAAGCATAATTTCTTCTTTGCTACCCTAGGTCATGACCCTCGTCTGAAAGAGGAAGAAACTGTCCTTTCATCATTAACTTTGCTATGTCATTCAGGAAAACAACACTGACAACACCATAAAACCACAGTTTAAGTTGCCACTGGTATTTCAGCCAAAAGCTAATCACCACCATCAATTGTCTAATATTTCTCATTACCTCTTTAGTCATTCTAACAATCCACTGCAACTTACATAGGGTCTGATTAAAATCTTTTCTGGCTGACAAAGAGCCAGCAGAAAAATAAAACTATCCCTCTTCTACCACAATACTGGGCCACTCCATATTTAAATAGATAATAAATCTGCATTCAAAAACTATGCAGTTGATGAACACTGTTCTAATTTTTAAAAAACCTCAACTACCAACTGTGTCACCTGAAGCAGAATGCTGATAAGAAAAACCCCGTCCATAGACTATTGTATCATTAAAACTGGATTTAAAAAAAAAAAACCCAAACACAGAAAACAATCCATCATGCATAGCTGCAAAGTTACTTGGTTTTCCTAATGCACCTGATAAGCAGTATCGTGGATCACATAAGTACGATTTTAAAGTAGTTAACAAATGTATTCATTTATATATATAACTTTAAAAGGACAAAATAGTTCTGATGCAGCATTCGAATCAATGCGGGAAATACAGCACAATGAACTGTACACCTTGCCTCACACAGCAGGCTGGTACCTGCCAACAAAGAACCAGCATTAACAAGACTGACCAAGGTTAGCAGGGAGCATTTGGGAGATCCCAAGCTTCAACAAAGTTGGGAACAAAGCCAGGTGCAGCACTGCTGTGTCTCCGTGGTGAAGTAAGAGCAGGGAAGGATACATCCCATACACCAAATCCCACAGGAACTCAAGGTTACCACTTCCTCCACATATGTTCACAGACAGGGTTCCAGGATTTTGAGCATGTCTCCTCAGCAATACTGAATACCGTGAGCATGTTAAAACTATTTATTGGCTGCTTCTGTGGGCTCCTTCAATAGAACACCAAGACACTTCAAAGCTCTAAGACTTTATTCTGAGCGTGCAATGGCATGAACCTAGCATACAGAAGAGCCTAAATCTTAGAGAAAGAACGAAGGTCACAAGTTCACTGCACAGGTCAGCAGGGCTGGTCTGAGAATGAAGATTCAACTTCCACAAGTACTAAAGGAAATTACACACCTTCCCTTGCAAGAGCAAGACACTTTTCTCGCTAAAAGGTATACAAAACTTAGCACTGCAGAAAGTTGTTTCTTTTCCCTTTCATCCTCTCCCCAAGGCATAACTGTTGGGTGTGGTTTGTCATCCCACTTAGTGCAGGACTGGAAGGCATGACACTGCTCTATCCTATGGGCTACAGAAGAATGTACAGACAGAGGGGAGGGAAAACACAATGCCAACTGGCATTCATCTAGGTTTTTTTGAGAAATACTTCAAAAGCAAATATCCCAACAGTTTTTCCGTTTAGTGAAACAGCTCCCCTGACTAACTTTTTTCACCCTCTGGGTGTGATTAAATCTCTATTCTCCCACCCCCCAACATAATTCTTACACTTAAATCTTGACATTTATATTATTACTTTTACAAATTAATCTTTCTCTATGGAGTGTACCATAATGCTCTAGGAAGGCTCATATATTCCCATGAGCCCTGTGAGAGTTCTGCCAAGAGGTTTGAACTCCTAGACAGATCAAAGCAAAAGCAGTAAGATAAAAAGAAACAGGGTTATCCAGACTGACAGGTCAACCACCTCTCCTTGACAAGAAATAAGGGTGGTTTACAGAAACAATCAGGGAGACATTTACGTTTCAAATTTGGTGGAACTAGCCTGTAAAATAATATAGTGATGATTTCTGTACTAATGATTAGTGATTGGTTTCACTGAATAGGAGGCCAATATCCACAGAACGATTTGGACTGGAAGAGACCTTCAAGATCATCAAGTTCCAAACCCTCTGCCATGGGCCAGGACACCTTCCACCACACCAGGTTGCTCAAAGCAACATCCAACCTGGCCTTGAACATTTCCAGGGATGGGCATCTACAGCTTCCCTGGGCAACCTGTGCCAGTGCCTCACCACTCTCACAGTCAGGAGTTTCCTCCTAATAGCTAATGTAAATCTATCTTCTTTCAGTTTAAGGCCGTTCCCCTGGTCCTATCACTACATGAAATAATCTCACATTGTTCTTTAACTTATCTGAACACTACAAATCAGATGAGTTACAGATAAAATTTTAGGCTGTACAAACTGCAGCACTATGGAAATGCCACTCTGAAGAGCAACACAGCCTTGCAAAGTAAGCCAGAAACTGCCTGTGTCCAATATTTTCAAGTGTCAGAAATGTTACAATGCTGAAAGCAGAGTGCTAAGTGCAGACACACATAAGAAATTCTAAGACAGATTTGCCAAAAGATTTGATTTTTGAAAGCCAATTTTTCTTCCAATCCTGCTGCTTCCAAAGCTCAACAAGTTTAAGTGGCATAATGATAACAAAGGTAGGTCTTGAAGCCAAAATGAAACTAAATAAAGTCAACAGTGCTAGTTTATTTTAGCAGTTTTGTATAAGAATATATACAAGAGCTACATAGTGTCATAGCCTAAATATTTTTAATTATTTATGTTATAGTCAATATACAAATTTACTGTTTTGCCCTGTTTTTTTCCACATCTTGACTTCCAGCTCACTTTGTCAGAATATATAATTTCAGGTTACAAAGCACTGAACAGCTGCTACTCCAATTAGCTTACCTACTGAGTAAAAAAATAAGTCAAATTGCTTTAGAATTTGCTTATACTAGGACTGAGTAGAAATAATGTAAGGGACAGCCTGGTCTCATCAAAAAGAGGATCTAAAATATCATTTTATTCAGCAAGGTTGGAATTTCAGAAGGTTGTAAAAATTCATGCTGAGGATCTTAGTATCTGGCTAGACCCATTTATAGTCTAGAATCTTTTTATGCAGCAAACCAAAATGCTATGTAAGTTCACAAATAACCATTACAGCTAATTTAAGCATCATCTAAAATGACAAATATCATTGAAAAGAATCCTTAAAACAATAATATCAAGTGATCAAATTCTAAGTAGTTGATTGGATAGTTAATATTCTTACTCCCTATTTAAATGATCTTGCAAATCATGAAAATCTTACAGCTTTCACTCAAATAATGTCATGCTTTTTGATGAAACATACCATTTCTAAGCTTTATTATTTGCAGTAATTGCAGCCATCACATATTAGGCTCTTGGGAAAAACAATTTTCCACACTTCATAGAATCATATCTAGAGTCAGAATCATGCATAGACGTAGCGTTTTACTCCAGAAAGAACTTGTGAATTAAAACTGGAACTATAATACTGAGTATTTTTGAAATCTGAAGGTGGATATTGTGCTTTATCTGCTTATTGAGGAATTCTTCTAGTCTTCTAAAAGAATTGTTTGTATTTGCTTACTAAATGTGCACCTTGATCATATGCAGCAGGAGATCAGAAAAAGCATTTGGTTTAAAAACAATGAGACTCGGAGTCTCAGTGGAAATGTTGTTTTCAATGCACACTTTTTTTTTCCCCTTCACTTTTTTGCATTAAATCTACAACACAACAGTAGAAAACACACTATTTACTGACTGGGAGGACTGTGGGGGGAAATGACAGTGGGGAGAGGAAAGGAAAATGAGAGGAGCAGGTTCCAGAAGAAACATGCAATTACTAGATGATACACAAATGCACTTTGCACACACTGAACACATAGAAAAAATATTACGCACTGCAACACAAAGAAAAACAACTATTTCAGAAACAGATAAGAATTTGAAGCACTAATTAATTAAAAATACCAGAAAAAGGCATCCCTAAAGACAGACAGAAAATTAAAAAAGCACAGTAAAGACCACCTACAATTTTATGCTTTGGTACTTTTCCATCTGTACATCATGAAAAAAAACCACAACACTCCTGGAAAAAAAAACCATGCAGACATATAGAGGGTCACAAAAGCTATGAAAGAGATACTTAACACAGGTTCCTGAGCAGATGACAAGCCATTAAACTTTCACCTTTAGGTAGTTATGATGATCTGATGTCTCTTTTATGATATCACCCATTTTTTAAATTAAATCTACAATGTGTTTAACAAGCAATTCTTCCATCAATCTTTGATGTGTTTTACTTATAAGGCAATGACAGTTTTCAGTTCAGGCTCCTTAAAGTTCCAGAGAAACCATTTTCCACTCACTTGCTTTGAAAGCCATTAAAACAACTTGATGAAGAACAGCAGCAGGGGGCTAACAGAAGCCAAGGCTTAGGAACAATCTTTAGATTTTTCTCCTAAGACTTTCTCACAGACCCTCCTCACAAAGATCCTCAAGGCTTTTCATCCTCTCCTTCCTCCCCACCCCCCAAAAAATCAGTTCAAAGTGACAGATGCAACTAGCTCCAAACTCTGCTCTTAATTTCACTTTTACCTCTCAATTTTGATAGACTCAACTGAAATCTGATTCCCATAGCAGCAGTCATCTTATCACCTTCCCATTGGGAAAAAATAACACACATAAAGATTCAAGTAATTAGTGAACACCTTCTAATCTGTCATCTGTTCTATATTCTATAGAGCACTACTAGAGAGAAATGTACCTGCTACTTAAATACCATATACAACTGGCATTCAATAAATTGAATTAATTGGTGATTAATTGATTAGTGATTTATATACAGTTCTATGTGTTACTGCAGTATTTCTGAAACTTTCATGACAGTGACCCTGTAACAGTTTCAGTACTGGGATATAAAGAACTATGCAAGCCAACTGTCATCTTTAAAATAGGAACTGCCTGTAACAAGTGGTAAATTCTTTGGTTATAGTTTAATGCAGATGCAGAAATCACAGTTTTATGGAGAACACGCCTCTCAGGACAGTACTTATGCCAATCAGAATCAGTAAAGCTGATTTTTTGGACTCTGTTTTGCTGTGCTCACCCTAATTTTATTTCTTTGATTATAGCCAACTGAAGGACAAAGTTCATTGATCACTAATCTGCTGGAACATCTGTAATTCCAGGGCTCTACAGACTCCTCAGTTGCTGTATTGATGTTGCTGTGGCCAAGATGCCACACACAGGATTTCTCAAACATGAACAGCTAATTCCATGAAGCAGGGCTATGGGACATATTAATCCCAGATTCTGGTTACAATCCCTTGTTTTTTTAAAAACAAGAGCTACAGTTACAGTACACATGGCTAGGAGCAAACAGTGACTAAAGGAGGCCAGCCTCATGTCTCCTCAACTTGAGGACAGGGGCAGCACATAGGAGGGATGTGAGGTCAGGAAGGACAGATGGTGGGCAGTCCCATTATAGCTAAGTCACCTCTTGTCCTTACAACATTCAGCTGTATGTTTTCCAGTTGGTGACTCCCACAGTTTGTTTCTACATTATTTTATCAAGCTTGTATTTGTAAGTCAAATACTGTGAGAATAATTGTTGAATAAATTTCTAGATGTCTTGTGAAAAAATCTTATTGATACTTTCTCAGAACATTAACAATTATACTTTCTGCATCTCCTCCCTTCAGCTGAAGTAATACACTATTAAAATGTTAGTGCAAGATGTTTTTAAATGAGTTTTTCTTTAAAAAATTTTCAAAAAAAGTCTCATATGAAATTCTAAGTCAGAAAACTGACATACAGCCCTATGAACAAACATACAAAAAGTTTCTGTTGGCTTTCTGACATAATTATATCATAAATATTGGAAAAGGATCCATCGAGAATATAAACCAAGGAAGTCCAAGAACTAAAGAAACAATACCCTAAGGAACAGGAAGAGTTATGTATGATTTTCTACAAGCATTCAATCACTTTACAGAATTGAAAAAATGTTAAGGCTGCAAGGACCTCACAAGATCACTCAGTACAAGTCTCCTAACAGTGGCAGGATCAAACATATGTTTTGTGAGTGCTGTATAATACATGCCAGATACAGAATATGCTTCTATACATTATCCAGTCAGAGCCTCCATTCCAGGCTGTTCCATCAAACTATTCCATCATTTGTGCAATCTTATGACTAAAATAAACACTTTCAATCCTATATATGCAATAGCACTGGAAGATTGTCATGCTAGAAGTACACTACCTAGAGTTTATCATGCAGAATAATAATTTAATTAAAATTACCATTAGCATTACTTCTTTCTATATTAATTTTCAAGAATGTTTACTTCTCCAGAGGGGTAATCTTTTCTTTTCCCATATTTTCTATTTTCAGAGAAAGAACATCTCTCACCTTCAGGAGTTTAGCCTCATTTCCCTATAATGTATTCATCACCACTCAGCACATCTGTCCCAGCAAATCCCATTTCCTGTTCTATTCATGAGGCTCAGCAACCTGGAGCTTTAGTGATTGCCGCCACACTTTTCCCATGGCCTTCTCACCTCTCACCCCCCCCACGCACCCCGCTCCCATTGTTTATCATCTGTTCTCCCCTGCTGCAAACTGCTGTCAGATGTTCACTTATCCCTAATCTTACTCACTGCCTTTGATATTCTTTCTAATCCAACAACCTGTCAACTGGGGCATCAGCCCATGTCCACACCAGCTGCTCTGTCACAGGCCTAAGATTCCCTCTCTGCTCCAAGAGGTATTTAAAGGATTTTGACACAGCAACCGCAACGTGAAACAAATAATTAATGCTGTTTTGATCAGTGATCAGGGCTTTAGTGTGACATGAGCTGACCACTAAGAAAAACTGAGCTTTACTTTGTTTAAACTTCGGTAAACTTTCGTGTTACTGTATTAACAAGATTTTGATCAACGTCTGAAGGACAGTACCAAAAGGCTAAGTTCTTTAACTTGTTTTAGTTAAAAATAATGAAGAATAATTAATCTGGATGCAAGTCAGAGGGGAAGATAACATTATATGCCTGCTGTGTAAAACATGCTTATTTATGCAGTATCAACTTGTGTAGAGTTTTCAAAGCATAGGAGCTGACCTTTTATGAGTTACAGCTGAAAACACAAATGTATTTTAAATACGGCAACAGTTGAGATAAAATTATTTAAAACACACTTATTTTCAGGAATAGAGTAGTATAGTTTCATCCTCTACAGAACATCAAACCCTGACATTTTAAAGAATACTGCCATTTACAGAAAATGTCTAATTTCCATGATATTCAGATTTGCTATAAACACTTAAATTTTTGCAGTGTTCATCTGCTTTAAAACACATCAAGTACACATAATGTCATAGCTGAGATTGTGATTCAGATGACAGATTTTTTGTATGGGGAAAAGTTTCTGTTATTTAAGCAAACACGTGAATTTTGATCCAAACTGTTTGAAAAACAAATACAGCATTTAGTTGTTGGAAGAACATGAGCACTATTTTATTTCTCAGATCTAACTGCAATTACTGCAAAAGAGATAGAACCAAACAAGACAAAAAAAGCCTACTTTATACCCTACAGTAGTTGCATTTCACACAAAAAAGTATAAAAAAACCTCAGTGATGACTTTTATAACATGGTTCATTCACTTAGACCTAAACCACTTTTATTCTTAGGGCTTGTCTATACCAGGACATCAAGAAAATGAATATGAAATAAGTACCTTGATGAACTTGAATTCTGTTACTTAAACTCCATTAAACCCCTGTGTGGACACAGTCATCCAGTTTAGTTTACTGCTCCCTTAGGGCACGCACTGGAAAGTTAAAATGGGTTAAGGTAGGGTATGAATTCAAAGTGCAGTTGTACTTTGAAAATGGTTTAACGTAAACAGAACCAGACTCTTTGTTGTAGAATGAGACATGGAGTTAATCAGGAAAGTCCTGTGTAGACAAGTCCTTGCAGATGAGGCTACTGCAGTGGTATTGTCAGAGCTGATGGTTTTCAACTTCTTCATCTGCAGACCTAGAAACATCTTCCAGGGAAGCTGCAGGCCTTGGTAGCACATTAAATCTGCTGATAATTTATCTGCTCTTCTTAGTTGCCTCATATGGATGACCTACAAATACATCAATGGCCTTCAGTAAGCTGAAGTACTGATTTAAGCTCACTACTACTTACATACCTCCTCCTACACTCAGTCTTAACTTCACAGTTACTGTGCAGTAACCCAAGTAGTCTGATGGCATTAAATGAGATTTTACTGATCGTTATGTAAGTGCAGACACATTTCAGCTACAAAAGGTGCTCAACAAGGCCTTATTCTTTCCACTAAGTGACATTTGCTGTCACAAGTGTGTTAAATCGTAATATGACTGACCTAAAAATACTAAGTTTTGTCACTGTCAGCTACTTTTTATGCATTTACTTCAAGGCTTACAATCACTTGTCAAAGCATGCTGGATAAAGAAATTAAGACTAACACAACGTAATTTCTCTGAAACAAAAACAAGTACTAGTGTTCTTTTCAACTACTGCTCTTATTAACTAACACTTCTCATTTCCCCCTTCAGTAATTCATAAATGTCTCATACAAAAATAACTTGTACAAATTTTCAGAGTTGAATTCAAAGCATATGGCAGAGCCAGAAGCAGATATGCCTAGATTCCTTAATTCCTTTTCTTAAATCTGTGTTCTAATTGCAGAGAACACCATTTCTCTCGAAGGAAATCATGTTCCCTCAGTACTGAACTCCCTAATGCTGTCTTTGCAAAAACTTCTCTTTCTTTTTTTTCACCCATATAAAAGAATTATACTGCACCTCAACCACATTCACTGTTAACAGAGCAGCAATCAAATCAAAAATCAGTCTCATCTGGGATCTACCTCTGACAGAAGCCAAGATGCCCAAGGAAGAATATATTGTTAAAACACTCTCAGACTCCTGCAATTTGCAGCTCAGGGACTCCCTGAGCTAGAAGCAGTATGTTTCCATTTAAGATTAACACTCAATACTGACATAACAGACTTGACAAGCTCAAGAAAATGAGACAAACTTCACAGGAAAAAATGGCATCTCCTTTCACTGCACTACTGCTTTAAAAAAATGAACTGCAAATAAATGTGTTACTTGGTAACATATTTCCTACTACTGGAACCTTTTGAAGATTCAACAGAAGACTTACTTGTTTGAACAGGTAACTTAAAAATCTGTTTACTCCCTCAACAGCATAATTTTTAACTGTCAAAACAGAAAAGAATGTTTTATGTTTATAAAAAAGCAGACGGAAGTTCCAGAGAATATTTCAGGCAGCTGGGCACATTCATGTTGCTATTACCATATAAAAAAATTTCTGAATGCAAAATAAGATTGTTAATATTGTTACACTGCCCTGCTTTGCTTTTTCATCTTCAAAGTTTTCATGACATTAATGGTAAGAGGCTTCATTTCTTTCTCCACGTATACACATATTTTAATCTTGATGACATCGCCAAGACAGTTAAAATTGTAAGACACAGTGGTTGCTCATGGTCACAAAAGAAAGCAGTAAAAAATCTCAGATTAGAAATAAGAAATTAATTCTTCACTGATGAATTGCACCCTGCTCATGAAGTACATTTTCTACCCATTATAAAGTTCATGACGTGTTAAAATCTACAGCAGCCTTGCAAATTAATTTAGAACGACTGCAAAACTCAAAGACATAATAATTTAATTCCTTTAACAGTGAATGAAAAACATAATGCATTAAAATGAACTTGAAGGGAGCATTTTTCATGTTTAACTTTAAAATGAATTATTCTAAGCATTAAATCAATAGAGGAAATGTGATGCTAAGGCACTGACCTACTCTGAAGTGTGGAAGGAATGCGAAGCTCAGAAAAGAGCAAATAGTTCCAATTTACCACTACTGACTGCATGGTTCAGTATGCATGGAGTTTTTGAGGTTTATCCCACCCGCATCATTGAAACAGATGGCCATTCACCATTCCACAGATTCAAAACACAAACTCACACACACACAAACACACTGGGAAAATTACTGACAGTTGATTCTAGTCTGGTGGCAAACTTCTAAAAGTCCCTGGGCAGAATGCACGTATAGGTTTATACAATGCAAGGAAACAGTGGCAAGAGCTCCCCTGCCAGAACAACCTTCAAAAACAAAGCTATAGGAGTTTGGATGAGATCCACAAGGGCTTTGATATGTGAGCTCTGGACAAAAGTTTCTGTAACAGCTCAAGGTATTCCCCCAGCTAGATGCTTCTCCCCAGCTGATGGATGCTCTGCCTCCCCTTTGAAGGGTGCTGTTCCTAGCACAGAGGTCACCAAAAAGAATATGCAAAGGCAATTCACTTAGTTCTGTGTAAAGCACGGTGATTTGGCTTAAAGGGCTGATGGCAGTGGGAAAGAATTGGAACAAGAGCTGGAGCAAGCCACCTTCTGCCAATTCCCAAGGGGTAAGAACCACGAGCACAGGGAAAAAATTGCATGCAGTAACTTAAATTACTACAGCAAGATCCACCATAGCTCTGTCAAAACCCTGTGTAAGGGTCCAAATCCAACATGCAGAACCACTGAAATCCCTGATTGGGTGCTGTTTAAGAAGACTCTGCTGTATCCAAATTCCCATTTGGATAGTCAATGCTGCTCAAAATCTAATGACTCTCCTTAGTTGTTACTACTCAGAGTCGACTTCATGACTTGGAGTCTCAGCAGAGTTCTTAAACTTGGTATTTTTTTTTTAAATCTAATATATAGGCTAGTGCCTGGCTAGCATACACAAAAGACAGCTGAAGATTTACACACCAATGTGTTTCCCAGCAGTGAGCACACTCACCTGTGATGTGGGAAGCAATATTAATTGAAGTGAGATCTTGCAGCCTGACTCTACCACATCCCAGGGAAATGCCCTAGCCCTTGGGCATTGAGTTAATCTCTCATTAGCCATCCCTCTGGTCTCTTGAATAAATTATTTATGAAAAGCAGAAAAACTTCAATAGGAAAAAGTGAAAAGAGATTTACCATGGAGTTCCTGGTAAAGAAGCCAATTCTTCAGGAGGTGATGTATGTTTTTTTTAAAAAGCCAATTTAGATAACAAATCAATTTGCACTTTGGGGGCAAGTACACATTAAAGCTAGACAGAAAAATGAATTTTCTTCTCTCACTACCAAGGACAACCAAAATATGTAGAAACACAGGGTTCTACTGACAAAATGAAGAGGATACTCCTCAGGTTAAGTGAGGTACCTGGTCCATCTCTCAGCTCCAGGCCACCTCACTTCAAATATGGCTTATTTGACTGAGGGCCCCACCTGGAGCAGGGCTGACAGCTGAAAATCCCAAGTAGAAGCTGAGGTCACTTTTGAGGTTCTGTCAGATACCTATTTTGAAAAATATAATTTTAATCTGTATCTTACTCCTCCATATTGGCCCTCACCAAAATCTGATTATATTCTGCTGAATTCCACACCTCCTTGGCTGCACTTCTATTTCTACCTTAACACTACACAAAGACAGAACTAACCACTTAAATGAGTGACTGGTACAGTGATTTGTCCAGCAAGCCGAGCTATTCTCCATAGCTTGGATGCCCAACACCAAGCTGCATGGTGCCTCAAATCTGCAAGGTTTGAAACCTGGAAGCCTTTCAGAAGGGTATACATCTACTTTTATGCTTTACAGAAAAAATTCAGAGCCCACTGCCTTCATTTAAAGTACAAGTAGGCAGAAGAAGAGAATGATGAAAGACCTCATACGAAAAAATCTCAGTATGGGAAGAACAGAATCCATCATTGGCATAAATTGCTGTAATTTCAGGAACCACCATGATTTCCAACAATCCTCACTTCAGCTGAAGAGCCAGAAACTGACATTTTTCTCTTGGTCTTTCAGAACCATATAACATGTTCTACATGTAACCAAATACAGTATAAAGGATGACTCAAGCTCTTGGAACACAGGGAAACTTGGGACTCCAGCACCAACTCACAGAATCAGAATCACAGAATATTCTCAGTTGGAAGGGATCCACAACGATCACTGAGTCCAACTCCTAAGCGAATGGCCCATACAGGGATCGAGCTTGTGACCTTGGTGTTACTAGCACCACACTAACCAACTGAGCTAATTTACTCAGCATTTTGTTTAGATATCAGCCCCCATATGGATCCTTTTCTGATGTCTTGCAGATTTTGAGTGGTCTGTAAAGCTGCTAGAACAACAGTGGTTTACAACTCAGTGGTGTGAATGTTGAATGGATAAAATCAGACTAGCAGGGTATACTGAAATATAAATCACCTATCTAAATTTATCTAAATTTCTGCTTGTATGTTAAAGACCTTACTGTATTAGCTAGTGGAATTAGTAGTGGAATTCAAATTATCTCCACACAAGTAGCATAATTTTGATACAAAATGTCTAGAAATCAATGCTGTTGCTTAGGCATTCATGAATGCTTAGAAATAATCTCAAAATCCTACAGTGTATGTAAAAATTCTTTCAATTTCCTATTTGTACAGAAAAGCAGTAGTTGTGAAAAAAAACAAATTAATAACAAAACCTCTCACTCTCTATATGTCCTTGGACAGAAGATATATGTTAAACAATCAATGCCTATTTCAGGAATATACCACTTTGAAAAGAGATTTCAAATTCTCAGCCTTCAAGGACCCAATTCTCCTTCATTAACATTATATAAACACCAAAAAATGCAGCAATGAATCTTCTTTGGACTACAATGAATTATAGGTGATGTGTCATATATTCACAAAACGTACCTATAAGACCACCCCAAGCCTTACAATTACAGCATAATGCCACATATTGCATTATTTAAGTATCCAAGCTAGTTTCAGTTTTTACAGTGCAACAAATGCCATTATTCAAGTTTTCTCCATTAGATTATTTTGTTATTCAGAAAGACTTTTTTATTAGATTTGCATCAAGCTCAACAAGCAAGCACAGGGAATTCATGGAAGAGGGAAATTAAAGTTATTGTAAGATACAGCAATTAGGAACTGGGAAGAAGAAATGTTTCTTTTCTTTTTCCAGCTAGTAAATTAAAATAGTTGGACAAGGGAAGACCTACTCAGCATAAAAGCGTTAAGATCAAGGGCTAGATTTTGGAAACAATTGTCAGTTTTAGAGGAGTGGTGGAATTTTCAAAAATTCTTAAGCAGAACAGGCATCTAATTCTCTTGGATTTTAGACACTTGACTGTTTAATGGGGTTTTCAGCAGGCCTAAATGCTTTTGAAACAATTAGTCAAATTACTGAAAATATGTAGTATTTCCTCTGGTTACTAAATCAGTTTTTAAATGCAAAATGTGTTTCAATAAACGTAGGGCCTGTCTCTCAGGTCAGGTACAGACAGTCGTGCTCACATTGAGCTCATGCTCTCAGTAGGCTGGACCCAAGCCAGTCCCTGTCCAGATGCCATAGAAACTACATTTTCAGGTTCATTTTAAGACAGTGCTGCAGCCAAGAGAAACAATATCTGCCCTCAACAGGCCCCAAACACTCATCCCTAACTACCACATTACCACCTCCCCTCTTCCAGCATAACAAATTGAATCACTGATCTTGTTTAGGTTAAAACTGACTTCTCTTTTTGGCTAGATTAGGTTTGACCCTGGTCCAGCTCACTCAGTTGCTGCACAGACACTGGTGCAAGGAGAGGAAGTCGCAAGAAGGGCAAGTCTACTTCATTTGGTGGCAATGCTGGTCTCTGTCAATTCACAGCACATGACCAAACATCTCCTTATTTCTTCTTTACAGTACTCATCATATTTAAGGCACATCTATTCAATTAAATGTAATTTTGCAATACGGTTTTGCACATTTTAATTAAATCCCGTTTTTTGTGTAAATAAGAGTATGACTCAGAAATGAAAATGAAATTAAGTAGTAAGACCCATCACTTGTAAGCTAAGCCAGGAAAAATTCAGAATATGAAACAATGTTTTTCAGGTTTACTCCGGATACCTAAAAAGACATAATGCAGTGCAAAACTCTCAGCTGTTCATGAATCAAAATGGTTTATTTATCACAACCAATGAGAAGAGAGCTTTCTTGAGGAAAATCGTGTGCAATATGCATTTTACAAAATGTTAAAACTCAACTTGTGTGCTTTGATGAAACCTATTTGAACCCTTGCTTTCCATTTTCTGCACTTTATCTCTCTGTAGGAGTGAATACATTCCTGTTCTGCCTTTCCAACAGATGTGTTTAGAAGCAAAGCAAAGAAGGAACGAGAGATATGTTCTGCAGCATCCATTTCTAGGGCTGACCAAATTCTCCTTCATTTCCCCTTCCACCACTCTGCCTGGGTAAAAGCTGGACCAGCCAACAACCAGGCCCAAGGGAAGAATCCAAGGAACACGCAATGCTCTGCACTGTGAGAAGTGACTTTCCTTTCACAGCTTGCATTCCTGCTGCTGTTGGAGGTACCGGCTCTCAGTGATCCTGTGAAAGGTGACTCATGTTGATATAAATATGATAAGGTACAGGATTTCCTTCACCACTTCCCACCTGCAGTCACTGAAGCAATTCACGGAATCACAGAATAGTCAGGGTCGGAAGGCACCTCTGGAGGTCACTCTGTCCAACTACCCCACCACAGCAGGGTCAGCTGGAGCAGGTGACACAGGAACGAATCAATGTGGGTTTGGAAAGTCTCCAGAGAGGGAGACTCCATGACCTCCCTGGGCAGCCTGTTCCTGCTCCTCAGTGTAAATAAGTTCTTCCTTACGCTGAAGTGAAACTTGGGTTTTAGTTTATGGCCACTGCTCCTCATACTGTAACTGGGCATCACTAACAAGAGTCTGGCACCATCCTCTTGGCATGCACCTTTGAGATATTTATATGCATTAATGAGATCCCTCTCAGTCTTCCGTAAACCGAACAGGCCCAGCTCCCGCAATCTCTCCTCCTGAGATTCCCACAACCCCTAAACACTCGTGGATGTAAGCGATGGCCTGCTGAGGTCTGGCCAGCCAAGGGCTCGAGATGTGAACAATTCACACCACAGCAAGGCCAAATCGAGCGGTGAACCCAACCACCAGCACGGGGTGAAAGTGACAGCCCCAGGCTGGAGCGGGCAGCAGGCACAGGGGACGCCCATCGGGACGCAGAGCTCGTGGCACGCCACAGCAGTGACCCCACGGTCTCTCGGGCCACCTGCGCTGCCCTCCGCGAGCCCCACCTCAGGGCGGGCCGAGGGGGTGCCGGGGCCAGCGCGGCCGCCCCGGGGTAGCTGCGGGAAGAGTGGGGCGGGCGGCACCATGAGGCGGTACCGGCGCTGCCCCAAAATGGCGCAGGCGGGGGTGACGGGCCCCGGCGGGACCGGGCCGGGCGGGCGGGCCGGCGGCGCCACTCACCTGCCGGTAAGAGAGGCGGAAAGGCCGCAGGTACGGGGAGGAGGTGCAGGGCTGGACCGCCAGCTCCTCGATGGCCTCCATCCCTGCCGGGGGGGCAGCGGCCGCGGGAGGAGGAGGAGGAGGAGGAGGAGGAGGAGGAAGGGGAGAGGCGTGCGCAGCCGCCGGCGGACGGGCCGGGAGCGGCCCCGGAGCTGCCGGGACGGGGCTGCGGCGCTCCGCGGCCTCTGCCCTCAGGGGAAGCCGGCATCGCCAAATGCTGCGTTTCACCCCCGAAAGGGGAACGCAGGAGCCGCGCCGCCTTTATTCACAGAATCACCAAGGCTGGAAGAGACCTTAAAGATCAAGTGCAAGTGTCCACCCAGCACTGCCCCTGTAACCCTTCAACCACTAAACCACATCTCCCGGTGCCAGATCCAGACTGCTCTTGGACTGGTGACTCCACCACCTCCGTGGGGAGCTTGTTGCAATGCTTGCTCATTGTAACAGTGGAAAAATGTTTTTAATATCTATTCGGAATCTCGTCTGTCTCAGCTTAAGGCCATGTTTTTCTTATCCTCTCGCTGCAGGCACGGCAGAAGAGACCGGCCCTCGCTTCACGACAGCCTCCTGTCAGGGAATTGAATTATTCTGCAGAAACATCTTTTTATGATCCTGTTTTCTCAGGAGCTTAGCAGATGTTCTCAGGGGGTCAGTTATTTCCACACTTTACACCAAAATTTATGGGGTATGCCACCACTGAAACTGAAACCTGCCCCCCCTCCTCCCAAAGCCTTGATGCAACCTATGTGCTCCCAGGTTATCCCATTCCTGGGATAACCTGGAATGGGATATCAGGCTTTGTGCTATGAGCACCTTGCTGTGAAAAGCACAGTCCCTTCTGCCTGCCTGCCTGGTGCTTTCATGCCAAATGGGAGTTGTATGAGTGGTGTGGAAAATGCAGGTACAAGTACAGATTCATGGATAACCTGCGATCCATCACTCAATGCCTCTCCAACTTTCCTTTTCAGGATCAGCTTCCAATACTGGCCACACACCCAGCCCAGGGCAGAAGAATAAATGCAGCTCAGTGAGACTCCTCTGGCTATTTTCTGCAACAAAATTACAAAATAGCTATCCTCTCCCCTTCTTCTTCATTATTTTTAAGCAAAACCCTATTAGACTTAGCAATTTCACTATTTTCATAGGAGTTTGATCACAGTTATGCAACATTTGGTTGCATTGCCCTGAGTGTTTTAATACTCCTAATAATGATTTTCTAGGTTCATGTGTAACAGAGCTCACAATTTGTGGTGGTGGTCATCTCTCCGATCTCTGATCACTTTCCATGCAGATGTGCCCGCACACAGCTATTTTAGTTGCTATATAAATCAAATTATTTTGTCAATGTATCGACCACACTGAAAATAATCTAAAATTTCTTGTATCTGTTTCTTTCTTTGTCTTCCTCTGTACTTCCACTGCATCACTAAGAAAGTTTTTTGTCTTGTCATGTGGTAGTAAGAATTTCAGCAGTTTAGCTAAAAGGAACAGATCCAGCAATTACAAAACTCACTAAGAAGTAAATGAGGTAGTACTTGCATTTCAGAATGCTTACCATCAGTTCTGATAACGCAAGTGGCAAAAAAAATGCTTGGTGGGGCTGAAAAGTGTGGGTTTTAAAGTATGTTTGCAAAGCTATCGTAAAAAATAGGCAAGGAAATGTATTTTATTAGCTGACTTCGAAAATATTTGTGTAACTCTGTTTGCATCACTGTATATGTCTACATATTTCTGTTTTTTTCAAAATGATCTCAAGGTCATTCAGAGCTCCTGGGAACTTAAGCTATATTTTTCTAGTAAGTTGTTTCAGTCTTCCAAGTCCAATTTAAGTATAAACACAGTTTCCATGCACAGCAGGTTTACAGTATCTCTGTTTGCTTATGTTAAAAGTTACCGGCTACCCAGGTCGGTTCAGCCAGTCAGATTGCCCTCTTCAATAAACATTCTGACACCACTTTCAGGTTGTGAGTGTGTGTGTGTTTTGGGGAACGTGTCATATTGTGTGATGGATTGCTTATTCCATTCCTGGGCTTAGGTGGGAAGCTTTCGGGGTTGCGATGTGTCACAGACCTGATCTCATTAATGTACCTGGAACAGTTGAGCGCAGTGTCACAGGAAAACACATTTTGGGGTGCTCTGGTGTTGCAATTGCAATGGAAAGCTGTTGATTCCTTTGCTGGAAAATCTTTGTGAGTATGCCAGCTGAACTGAGGGTTTAACAGGCTGACATTGAGGAGCTGCCTTAGTGTTCCCATTTTACAGGTGAAATCTGAGCAAGAAAATAAATAGGAAAAGTATGTCCTGCATAGTGGGACTATCGTTCAGCACCTGGACCTGAATTTCATTACAGTTCTTTATTAAGTCTTAGATGCCCTGTGCAGCAAGTGGCTTTGCATTTCCTAGTCCAGGAACAATCCCAAGAAGGAAATTTCTCTCAGCTACCATTTATTCAAAGGTACAGTAACGAAGGGGAACAACTTACTTTTGGATGGGTGAGGCACACTCCTGCTTTCCTATTCCCTTTCACTGCTTTTGTGGCTTGCCGGTGCTGACTGGCACAGTGACACCAACCTGGCTCTAAGTGCACTTAATTCACAGCAAGAATTAGGAGATAATACCATACAGAGATGCTGCTCAGCCCCTCAGCTCAGGGGTCGACAGGGCTCTGTTCCCACCTTGGTTCCAAGTGACATGGCGTGTTTGCTCAATAAACTGCCCCAACTACTCTGCTGTGTGTTCCTTGACATCCCAATGTGTTTGCTCCTTTTTAAAGCAGAAACACTAGTGGTGGTATTTCTCCAGAAACTTGGGAAAACAGGCATCCATAATTCCAAAGTGTTAAAGGACTGTGTTCATGCCTACTACCTTCAGTTAAATGATTCCAATACTCCATGTTTAACTGCTTGCAGAATCTTTTGGGTTTGACTAACAGTACTCCAGTAAGTGCCATTTACAGTTCCGCAATCCTGTCCCTAGTTCATCAGTTCCCAGACTTCTTGCATCCTGGATTACTCTTGTCTGTCACAGTTTTTTTGCAGAGCACTATCCAGATTTACCATTGCATCTTTAATTGAAATAGCTCCCACTGATGTCCTTCCACAAACCAAGTGCCTTGTGCCATCATATCTTCCTTGCTGAGTGTTACTGTTAATTTGATTCCCAGAAAACCAAGAAAGTGTCAAAATGACAGGTTGCCTTTCATTACATTAAATACGTTCCTTTTTCTCCCATAGCAGTGGCTTCTGGATTAAATGTTGTTTTCTCGTTATTTAAGAAAAACAAAACAGATACAAGGCTGTGAATGCTGTCATGAGTGGTTTGCTCATGGGTTCTTCAGTTTCCTGGAGCTGCTCGTCTCCTGTTGTAAAACAGTAAAATCTAGATGTTTCTCCCTAGGCTCTAATAGTTCTGAGAATTATTTGTGTAACTGTGTGATGAACAACCTAATAAAGAAAAGCAGAAAGTGTGAATAGACATCAATGTCTTTCCTGGAAAGGGAGATCGGCAGAGTACGTCAGCATGCAGACAGGAAAAAAAGAGAAGTGTCCTGTCTGGAGCTGAAGAGTCGTAAGGGAAGATTCACTGGGATTTCTTACCAAAAATGAAATGTTAACATTAGTGTTAAAAAGGAATTCTTTCCATGGGGTAAGGTTCTTTGTTAAACAGACTTCTCTTTCCACCAAAGCAATGTTTGCTCTATGTTACTTCGTGAGTAACTTTTTTTACCAGTGAAGTACCCAAGCTTTTTTTTTGTTGCTCTTTTAAAAAAATCCCCTTGAGCTTGAAGTTGCTGCTGACGCTGTCCTTCCCCTTACAGCCACACAGTCCTTGGGCATGCACTCTGCCGAGGGTCAGGTTGCATCCTCATTAGCAGTTTGTTTTATTGCTGTTTGCTTTGGGACACAACTGGGAATGTTTCCATCACAAGCTCGATGCTGCTGCCCTTCTGCTCACGGTGGCTTCAGGAGCCTCCACCTCCACCTGCATGCAGGCTCATGGTGAGTGGACACCCGGAAATGTCCCTTGCGATACTTTCCTCTTCCCACTGGAGCTTAGCAAGGTGCCTGAGCCGTTGGGTTCATTCATGCAGAGTTAGCGCATTTTCCGTAGTGATTTTTGTGTGTGTATGTGTCTGCATGTACTTTTAATCTCTGTCAATCCCTGCCAGGCTCACTTTGTTCTTTGACATGCCATGGCTCATGAGCAAAAAATCATCAGGTCCTGAGCCTTTCATCTCCAGAGGACTCCTTAATATATTACAGAGTATCATTAGTTATGAATACAGTAGTTACTGAGATACTGCAAGTATGAAAGCCTCAGCAACTAGAGGCACGTTGACTTGCAATACTCAAATTTTATTTTTAAAAAAATATTTCTAATCGTCATGGCTGCAGAAAAAAAAAAAACCAAAAAGCCAGGAAATGTAAATGATGGCAAACCTAATGGTTTGTGAGCTGTTAGGCACAGGTCCCATGCCGAGGTAATGCCACATATTTGGTAGAAAGGCTTTGCTGTTTGGGTGACAGATAACCTGAATCCCCAGTTTTGGGCAGAAGAATGTCAGCAGAGGCTGCTGAAGCCAAGAGGCACTGGCTGACCCAGCATCCAGCTGTGTGCCCACATCAGCCCCATCCAGCTGGGATGCCATCAAAGCTGTTGTCTTCTGCCTAGAAACTGCTCCCAGAACTTCCTCCTCCCCCTCAGCTCCCTGGGCCACGTTTTTGTTAAAGTCACATAGGGGTATTAGGAGAGTTGGACACCTTTGCTGTACAGGCTTTGAGAGGAAGATGGATGAAAGTGTCCAAAACGAAGTCTATTTTGTAAACTCATGTTGGGAATCCTTATGGTTGACAGCATGAACTTGTATCTTCTTCATGTGGGCCATCCTTGCATTGCCACAGAGACGTTAGGTTTGAGTGCCTTTCTGGGGATCAGAAGCGTGTTCTTTCTGTAATGAAGTGGCTGTTGTGAAGTTTGCCTTCTAAAGTTTACCCCTTAGGCTCCTGGAGAAAAGCAAGCCTGAAGCTGCCAATATCTAACTTTTAATTATTATTCGGTTCTGGGGCATAACCACCCTGGTTACATTCATGAAAGTCAGGAATCGTGCTTATGCAATTCTTTTGGCATTGTAGATAGAGCCCTAGAGAAATTTGTTTTGATTTTAGTAGTAATTTTTCTGAGAGATTACCTTTTTTTAATAAATTATTTACATTTCAATTACAAAATATAAAATTAGAGGTCCACACTGCAGTACATAACATTATGTTCCAGCAATTTTATTCACCATCAATTGGTTCAGGGCTACTTTAATCCCATGAATAGCCTCAGTCTGAAGAATTTGGAGCAATTATTCCTGAATTTGGTCCGTAAGGACTGACAGCATGATCAAGATAGGCATGGTGTGTGGTATTGCTGACGTGCACCACAGTGAGTTAGAGGAATATTTCAGTTTGTTTCCCTTAGATGTTTTGATTAACTCCTCCTTGTTTTCAGAAAAAGTATATCTCTCTTAATGAGAACAACCATCTTGATCTTTACTTTGCAAAGTCAAGAACTGTCTCGTGGCTGTAGTAGGAAACTCACCTGTGTCTAGTTAGAACAGTGTGATTTCCCAGAAGAACTGAAATTCATCCATCTGCCTTGTGAGATGAAGGTCTGATAAAAAGCTCTTTTTTTAGTGCATATCATCATTAAAAGCCTTGAACTAAATATGGTAAGAAGAAAAAATTTGAACATATTCAGTATAAATATAGATACAGATACCATGACATGTGAAATCGGTCTCTCTAAAAATAGTGAAGGAAAAAAGCTCTTCAACATAAGTGTGTAACTAATATGTCAAATAGTTCTTAAGTTATTCACAATATAATATGACAAGTTGCAATATGGTATAAAGTGGGGGGGAGATGACAACATGGGAAGTAAATCCTCATTTTTAGCTTTTCAGCTGGGGGAAGAATAAACACACAGTCTGTGAAAAATAAGAAACAATATGCATGCAAAATTTAGATACTTTTATATTATTTTAATTACTATCCAACAAATGTTGCCTACAGCAAACAAAGTGAAAATGATTAGAGGGGAGGCTTTGATTTTTCAGTAAACTTCTCTCTAATGAGGGAAAAAAGAAAACGATAACACCATGTTGTTTGTATTGCAGGACTTTATACAATCAATATCTGGATCTCATTATGCTGGAAACTGTTCAAATACAGGTAGAAAAATGGTGTCTTTCACCAAAAAAAGCAGCAAAATCATTTGCACAGAAGAACAAGATGAATGTACGGTAATAAGGAAAAGCTGAAGGAGGGCAAAAGATCAAGAAGAATCTTCTTTTGTTTGCCACATATGTATGCAATAGAGCTGGAAGGAGAAAAGTATTCTGATTTCTCAGGGAACCTTGATGTTCCAACAGTTTGAAATTGCCTGTAAAAAGGACTGGCACTGGAGTTGTTGGATACTTGAGTGTTGGCCATGGCTGTAGCCATGACCTGGTATGTCTGAGCTCCCCAGTCGCCACAACACTGTGCAGCGCCTGGTACTCTGCCCTGGAACGGGGGCATTATAAGCCCAAGGTCCTTAATCTTCAGGCAGTTTGTCTAGGAAGATTTGTTGAAACTGTGGGAGCTGGAAGCCCTGGTCCTCAGGAGACTACCAGCTGGGCTGCTCAGAAGCTGGGGCTGGCGTAGCTCCAGTGGAAGCTTGCCTGTTTTTCAAAGGGATTTAATTGAATACTTGTCTTGTTGAAATGTTTCTGTTTGGTAAATCGAGACATTCCAAAATAAAAATATAGTCAGAGAGGTTTTTTTCACCAGATGTAGGGAGCAGGTACCTGCTTTCTATTTTGACATATTCAAATATAAATATATGTACGTGTGTTTTATGTGATAGATGTAAAAAGACACAGCTGGCCATTTTCCTGCCTCCTTTTCGTTAGGCATATTATATTATTTTCATATTTATTTCTATTATGCCAGTGCTTAAGAACCCGGAGCTCTATTGTGCTCATTGGTATCAAATCACAGAACTAAACAGCCTAAATGCTCTAGTGAGATTCTTGTTGTTGGAAGTGAGTTGGAGAAGAGCTCAGAGGAAGGACAGGGCAAGAACCCCACAACTTAGATCAAGGAGCTGTAACTCTCCTTCAGAAAACACGTGGTTGAAGGACAGCACAGACAATGATTCTGGGTGTGCTGTGGCAGCGTGGGATGTGGGCTGGAGCTTTGGAGCAGCAGGATTTCATTATCTGAGGCTTGAAATCAGGAAGTGATATAAGGGTTGGACTGGGTGAGTTGAAATGATTTAGCAAGTAACCTGCAAATAGTTGAGCTGATTTGTTGTTGAGGGCTAGCTGGAAAGTTAGGGTTTGGGTCTTTGAAAGATTAGGTCTTCAAGAGATTGGATCTCCAGAAAAATCGAAGTTCTGAAAAACAAAATCCAAGGCATTTTATTCTGGACTCTCACAACTGTTGGCGCTGACCTTTTCTAACTTATGAGTGCCTGATTTTCAAACCTTGACAATGTATTTTTTTTTTAATAAATGTTCTGCATACTTGGACATTTTCAATTCTTTAGTTTTAGTTCAGAAAAAAAAAACAACAAACCACAAAAATCAGCCCTTCCTCCTCTTTCCTATTCGCAATCCATCTTGCTGGAATTATTATTTTGCACTGTGTTCTTGTAGGCTGCAGAGAAGGTTTCCAGAGCATTTCAATTGGATATGTGGGCATTAGTATGCTCACTGTAAAACTGAGCCCAGGGATATCCAACCCTAATCTCTGTCGATCTCCCGGAGCAGCCTATTTTCATTTTACTTTTGCAATGCTCCCTCTCTTAATGCCTCTTTCCTTGCCTGCAGCCACTTCATTAGAAAGCCTGCAGAGCAGGAGAGGCGGATGTGTTTAATGTTGACAGGTGTCAAGAGCAAAGGAAAGGCACTGTTTGTTTGGCTCCCTGCTCTTGTGTGAGGAGTTTGCACCTCAGCTGAACACGACGGACAAGGCATGGGGCGTTAGGGTATGAAGTTGGCTTGTGCTGTGCAGGGGATATCTTTGCTCTTAAACTGATAGGGATCTATTCACTGCATTGCCTTTTTGATCTGAGGTTCTCATAGCTAAGCAACCTGTAGGAAGAAAATTCCCTCCTCCATTAAAATCAGGAATTATATATTATTTTAACCATAGTGCTCTCCAACAATAACTACAATTTTCTACGCAGTACTTTAAAGATATGCAGTCCATATATGCTAATATATCTGCATGAGAAATTGTCAGGACTTAGAGCCAGTGTTTGGCAAGGACAATAGAACAGACTCACAAACAGGTGTTTTTTCTCACTAGGTGCATAATGCTGTGAGTATGCATTTTAGCCCCTTGCCTGATGCCCTGATGCTGTAGAGGAGGCAGTTCTCTCTGGACATAAATCGGGATGCATTTGCTGGAGAGGGTAACAAAGTGCTTCCTTCACCGAGGCATCCCGCCTGGTACCTGTATAAATATCTCTAGGCTAGCAGGTAAACCAATAGCACATAATCTGTCATTGCTAAGGACAGCATTGCTGCTCTGTGTACATAAGAAAGGAAAATATGTTTAGAGTGAATGTGGATGTTCTGTTCTTCATGCATGTGTGACTGAATTCTAATCTCTTTCAGTGTGCTGTAAATCCAAAATAACATACTGAAGTCAGTGCAGTTCCTGGGGATTTGTGCTACTGTAAATGAGAACAGAATAGAGAATTTTTTTCTCCCTCTCTCTTGTAATGGTGAGAAGAAAAGCTGGATTGTCAGCCTGTCTCTGCTTCTTTGCTTTGCTGACTTTGTCATAAAATGGACATCACTTAAACATTCTTTATTTTTTTAATATTTAGAATATAGCAGAAGGAGAGCCTTGATGGTTTTTTATTTTACAGAAATATAAACATTAAAGTCATTTTTCTTTTACACGTGACATAGAAAGCATAAGTAACTTGAAAGGACCCTATTATATACTCTGTCCTGTATTTGTTTATCTAATTGAATAGAAGAGCATTTACTGCAGTTTCAAAGTTAAGCCAATAAACATTTGTCTTTGTATTGCAGCAGTGATGTTTGACAATTGGGTTGGGCAACACCCGTTTTAACTTGGGTTTATTTTATAGTATTGATGAAGCAAAACACCCAAGTACATTTTCACTCCCTTGCTTGCACTGTCGCCACAAGTTGGATATTTGGCAAAAGATTCTGAAAGCCTTTTTTACAAGTTGCCTGTGGTACTTATCCCTGTTCCTTTTGCCATTAGGTCAGCTCACAACTTTACATTTTATTTCACATATCTCAGGATATCCTGGATCCCTGGTGTATGCAACAAGAAGTAGAGATATGAGCAGTGGGATTTTAAATGAATCTACATTTATATTCCCAGTTTAAATCATGAGGAAAACAGTGAAAAATCAACTGAACCTTTTTCTCTTATGTGCCATGCTCACACCAAAACATCTGTCCATCAACTCTACCTGCTTCAAATCCAGGAACACCATCATTATAGGGGTGCTTAAAACTTATTTTCACTGTCAGTTAGAAGATGCTGTTGGCATTCTTAGACATAAAAATACTTAGAGATCGCTGTATTATTTTATTTTTGCTCCATAAATGGCTGCCTGTATCAAATAGCTCCTAGAACATCTCTCCTAATCAATTCCTTTTGGGAGCAGGATCGTCAGGCTCGTTCTGAAGCCGTGCCAGTGCCGGCAGTGGATGGCGACTACAGATGTGATCTTTGTTACAGAAGCATGAGATCAATTCACCATTCCGAGCCATGTAGTAAATGCATTCCTGACTGAATGTTCCATCATTTTTATGTTCCTGGGACAGCATTGTACTGTGTCTCCTCACTGAAAGAGCCATGTTCATTAGATACAGGAAGTCCTGCTAATCATCCATAACGCAACATTAACAGCTGCTGGTAGATCTTTGAATGCCCACTGATCAGGGGAGAGTTTGCAGGAGATTTGGTATTTCTTTGCTGTGATTGTTTTCTTCAACAAGCTTCATAATCTGAAGTACTGTAAAAATTTTAAAAAAAAAGGCAGTTGATCCTTAAGGTTGTGAGGAAAACTTTTAAAACATGCACCAGATGGAAATCAATGCAGTAGTGTCTGCAGGCAGACAGATAAGCTCAGAAGCAATCTGAAGGCTGATACTGTTGAATTAAAGGCAAAAGAGCTGCAGAGAAGTCATGCAACTTAGATATCATCAATACAGTACAGGGGCTCTGCAATTCTGCAGTGAGCCCTGTCTTGTTTCACATGGTTGATAGCTTTGTTTTTGCCAGTGGCTCAAGATAAACCCAATTTTCTCTCCTGTTGATTTGTGCTCCCTTTCTTTTGTATAGACAACTTCCATTACTTCCTTTGGCAGTGTACACAGATAGCTGACTCAGGAATGGAACTGACCGGAAAAAAAAATATTTCCAGTCTATGGACAATAAATTTATATTTCTCCACTTGTTTTCTCCCCATTTTCTCACAACAAAAAAAAAAAAATAAAAGAGAAAAGAGCATGACTGATGAATGGTGAGGTGTTTATTTTGAACTGTTTTGATCTATATGAAACCATTAGCTGGAGTTGATTAGCCTAGTGGCTGCTTTGTGTGTAATGAAGTCTTCAGGAATCTATCCTTGGTGCCAGCAGTTACTCCTTAGCCCCAGCTTGGGATCTCTGACACCTCTCTGTGGGTGAGATATAGCAGGATTTCTACAGATTATTCTCCAGAACAATCCATTGTTCATGCAGGAGTCCTGCATGTTCAGCTTCCATCCAGTTAATGGGACAAACTCTCTGCTGACACAGAGTGTTGTGATGCAGCACACAACAAAGCGTTGCTGGTTTTGGTAGAGGAAATATTAATCCAACATCCTCCTGGTAATACTAAAATAAATGGTAAAATAAATCCCAATGTGGTTTACAGTGTCTAGGAGGAAAAGTACATAGCAAATCACATTCTGTACCCTTGAATCCAGATGATTCCCCAATGTCAGCAGCGAACAGGGGATGTGGTTTCAGGGAGCTGGATATTCCATATAACACAGGGGTGATGTGGGCTGAAAGCACATGAAAGCACCTTCATTCCTGGTCCCTCCAACACAGGGAAATGACCATAAACTCTAGCAACCTGCTTAGGAGTGAGAGCTCTGCCAAATGAATAGCGCGGAGCTAGTAGCAGCTGCTGGCTCAAACAGGAAGGCAGCTGGTATCTATGGATAGTGCTCATGAAGGGGAATTGCCCTAAGAGATGGCAAAGGCAAAACAGAGCAATAATCAAAGAAATGCCCATCTTCTGGGCGGAGGTGTTTGCATGCAGCACCTTGCTACACACCTAAGTGCTGGGCAGCTCGAGGCTGGGGAGACTCTGCAAGACCATACATGGTACTATTTGTTTTAATAGTAGTGATTAGTTGGCCAGTAGAATAAACAATGTTTTAGTGAAAATGAGGACTGATCCGTTCATGGATGGATCTGGGACAAAGATTGAATCCATGCTTGTCATCAGTCAATGCCCCTCTTAAGGTGTTCAGTGTCCAGCCAGGTATTACTGCAAGATCCATACAACAGACCATTTATTTTTGTACATTAGCTGCATTGCACAGTATCCTGGACCTCCAAAGCAGCTCTTTGCTGTCAGTAATACCTGCTGTATGCTCTAGTGCAGACAGGCAGAAAAGCAGGTCCCAGAACCTCCTCACAAAATTAAATAACCAAAGAAACCCAGTATCATCGTGTGCCTCAGTTTTGCACAATTCACCCTTGCAGGGAGAAGCTGTATGGCATTGTAATAACCAGAATTTGCAGTAGGAAGCTACACTAAGGCAAGTTTAAATGAAAACTAAGAATTGTGTTTCCAACAGTTGGCATCACTCACCACTGGAGCACAAGTTCCAAGGGAAACCATCTCATGGTGGCTGATAATAAATATGATAATTTTTGGTAGTTTGTAGACAAGTTGATAGATTCCACCAAGTTTCTTCTGTTAAAGACTGTGAGCAAGGCAAGTAGGGATTTATCTGGGGAGAAGTGCATGACAGAAAATACATTGGTTACAGTCCTCCACTATCCCCTGTCTCCTCTTACCTGGTGTCCCTCCTGCGTTCCCAGCAGGGAGCCTCAGGAGGACAAACTGCAGGGCTGGCACCTTTTGTGCCTGCAGCTCAGTGACAATAGGGCTGCTCCTTTGGTATTCAAGGTGATGTAGGGGAAAGAAGACTTAGGTTTCATGTTTCTGCATCTTCACCCTTCCTTTTGTCCTTCCCGCCCTTGAATTTGGGAGTTCAGTGCTGCTGGGAGAAAAGGGTGGGAGATCTGGCTTTGAAGGAGATGAAGCCTAGAACAGAACAGGAGTCTTCAGACTGTTATTTCTACCTGGTCGTAGAGAATAAAGTAAGTCTCTGCTGTTACTGGATGGTACATCCAGACAGGGCAAGATGCTTGAAGCCCTCAAATGTTGTTATCTGCTGTCAGCCAACAGCATAAAAAATGTAGCACTTGAGTTCCAAATCCTGGAAATTGGCCATGAGGATTCACGATGAATAAGCATTTCAATTTCCCTGCACTAGGAGTCTTTAATGATTTTGTGGTTTTCTTCACAAACTTGGATGCTTGAAATGAATTATTTAGGTGAAAGATTGGTCTTTCTTGTGATTATGATTTCTTTTCTTTGTATACTTAGGCAACCAGTACTGCAGGTTAAAAAAAACATATTAAAATATTTGCTTTGATATCTTTAAACCTGGAAACAATGGATTCATACCAGAGAATGAGACTGTTGTGAAACTGAAGATGAAGTCTTGGCTTTAGCTACAGAAGCAATTTTAACAGGCGTCCACATGTGTTTAATAAAATCAGATTTCCACCTTTCCAACTGGAGCTTTAGTCACAGCAGCATATTTTGCAGTTCCCACTCAAGCCAAACAGTATGTGATTGTAAGGACACTGTTGCTGGAGCAGGGAAAGTGGAATTAAACTGTATTGCAGTTAATCTCACACTTCCAGCTAACAAACTGGGCAGGAAAGTGTTAAACCTCCTCCAGCAATGCTGTATGGGAGCCTGCCAGTCATCTTTGCCTTTATTTGCAACCCAAGCAAAGAAGTCGATCCTCCAAATTAGGTCATCTGTTTGCTTCATTCTGAAAGATTTTTATTAAAATTAAGAGTGTTGTCTGTTTCTTCTCCCGGAGAGAAAACAAACATTGGCATCTAAAGTGGTGGAAGACAAACACTTGGTGCTGGGCAACTTGATTAAAGTGTATTCCTTGTAATGAGCGGTGCCTCCCTTATCCTGCCATTGTGTTCAGACAAGAAAAAAAAAAGGAGGGCCTGCCCTTTCCCATTGTATAGTCACATTTTCCAAGTGCAGTGAAAATGGGTTTTATAAAAACCTCTAAAAAAGAAAAATTAAAAAAAATAAATAAACTCTGTCTTTTAGTAAACCACTGAAGCAACTCTTCAGTGAAGACAACCTTGTGCACCTTGTATGAAGGAAAACTGTTGAAGTTGGTGCACTATCTAACCCACCAGAGAAGGAAGATAATACTGATAAAAATGGTCTGGGATAAATGTTATCTGAGCTTTGCTTAAGAGTTTGCTACTGGAATCAAAGCTGAATTTTACTTGGGAAAGGTAATAAAGGAAAAGTGATTTGCAGTAGAAAACAGTGTTTGTACTTTCATATTTTTATCACCGCCATCACCAATACCAACATCTGCATTTATCTGCCAATGTACATTAACCAGCAGTCCACTAATGTATTAACAGACATTATTAGCTGCAATAGCCCAGTTCAGTGAGATTTAATGGGAGACTCACAGAGTCTCTGTATCATGTTTTCCCTTACCCTAGAGAGAGTTGCTTGTGGGCATTCACCTGTGTGCAAACTGGGCACAAAAAATGAAAACTGTGCATTGTATGCTTACATTTTGGAAGCATTAAAAAGAAGCTGTAGTCAGTAGAAATATATACCTATCCTCAAAAAAAAAAAAAAAAAAAAGAACAACAAAGAAAATTTGATATTTAGGCTAAGCCATGTCCTCAGCTCTGTTTTGTGGCACTTCTGTTTGTTTTAAAGATTCAGCATGGATTTTCCTCAGTGTCTTTGTGTGCTGAGTTTTACTGTACTGGTTCCACCACCACCAGACTCAGTAAACAAGGATGTGCCCAGGGAAAAACAGACATGGTTAAAAAGATCTGTGTTGCCAGCCAGAATCTGGTGAGGTTAGTTTGGGCTTCTAGCAGCCAAAATAAAACAGTTGTGCAGGGCCAAGAATTTTGAGATAGAGAGGGCTGGAGGAATTCTAAATATGCTACAGAAGTGGAAGCAACAGGACTTGGCAAAATCCTTGGTTGAGAAAGAGAAACAACATGTCTCACTAGCCAAACAACAGGGTGGTGTTGAAAGAGAGAGTGAGATGGCAAAACCCTTGGGTAGTGAGAGGATATCCAGGAAAGAGTGTTTGAAACTTGGGCCTGGATGGAGATTAAAAGTTAGCTCTAATGAAACACCCATTTGCTCAGATATTTTGTTCACTGTAAATATAAATTCTTGACCTAAAATTCTTATTTAGTCTGATCAAGGGATCTGAACTGACCAAATAATCCTGAGATCCAACAAAAAAAAAACCAAACCAGCACTCTTGAGGTATACATAGATAAATAAAGTATGTATACCTCCATCCATACGTACAAATATGTGTTAAATGGACACTGTTTTGACATAATATTTGAAATAGTAGAGACAAATATTTCATACTAGAAGAGTATTAAACAATTACAGTAAAGAATCTCATTTCCTTGTGCTTAACTTTAGTTCTGTATTGACACGTTTGTTTTTAGGTTTTCTTCTTTTCCTTACTAATTTTAGGGATAATTACATTCCCTGTAGCTGCTTCACTAATAGGAGGAAATTTGTCTATGGAGCCTGCATCAGTGAAGCTTAACATATAGATTCCTGTACCTGTTTGGCAAGAGAATTAGCAAAGTGATGCTGATTGACACTGAACACCTTGAGGGGGGATATTTTTATAGTGACCAATTACACACTAATGTGTACTGATTGAGAGGGAAGCGGTGCACACACCAATTCCTCAGCACAAAAGAAAAATGCACTCAGCCAGCATGGCATTTTCGCTGTCTGATTTTCTTTGTTTTTAGCACCAAGTCCAATATAAAAGGCAGGTACTTTCAGTTAATTAAAATTACACATTTTATCCAGCAACACATCAATAGATAGGCGTGTAAAAGGCAGAGATTTTATCTCGCTCAAAGAGAACATGGGTTTGGTTCACTCTTACTCTTTGAATTTGTGTTTGTGGCTTATTACCATTGTAATCAACAAAATATAAATCTCCTTCCAAGCGCTTGCTTGAGCCTGACAGCTCTGAGGGAGCATTTTACAACAAGACCCTTCCATCCAGACCCTTGGGCTGCTCAGGGTCTTTTTTAATTCTTGTGTTGGGGCTGTCAGAGCTCACAGATGTAGCTTTGGGATTAGTCAGCAAAAGGTAGCCCCGTGTTGCTCTGCTGGTGTCTGGCATGCAGAGCTTGGGCTGCAGGAGCAGAAGGGATGCACGTGCCCTGCAGGGCCTGGAGCCCGCCGAGGGCGGAGACACAGCTCGTGCCAAAATATGCAAAGAATTGAAATGAAGATTCTCCTAACCCTATACAACATGCATTTTCAAAAAAAATACCTAGATCTCTCATCAAAGTAAAATGTAATTAGGGATATTAATGCATGCCTTCTTAATTGGAACAGCTTGTGACAGAGAAGTATTTGGGAGGATAACAAAGTGCAGGCATTGCGTGTGCTCGGCTCTGCTGGAAACGCTGCCCAGCAGATCCAGGTCCATGCAGAGCAGATGAATGGTGAGGGTCTGTGGGACTGCCCAGGTGCCCAAAGTGGTTCATGTGCAGAAAGATTAGTTCAGAGCTTCTGCTGTAATCACAGCAAGAAGATTCCTCTGGACTAATCAAGGGTGTGTCGCTCCCCTGTGAGCAGTAGGGAGTACTTTAACAAGTCATGTATGACTCTAAGTGACACCTTTTCTCCAGACGTATAAAGGAATTATCAACTTTTGCCCTGTCATGAAGTTATTGTCCCAAATGCAAAGCTGGTGGTGTCAATGAAAGGGTGAGTAAGTGTGCAGCCAGATCAGAAAACTATTCCTGTGATACCCAGCCATGAGAGTGAGACACCAGCAAATGGATGGGAGGAATTCCCACAGACAGGGCAGTGGAGAGAGACCATAGATGGGAATGAGGCACAGTTAGGGAGGGGGTGACACCAGGGGGGTGAAAGATGCCTTCATTCTTCTGCTGTGGTTGGCTCTGCACTGCCATGGCCAGAGGAATAATACCCCAGGGGACTGCTCTCCCAGACAGTCTGGCCACGGGCCAGGTATTAATTTCTCTGGGTTCCTGTGTGGAAGCAGAGAAAGTGAAGAAAAGTGTTAGAAATTAAAATAAGATGAGAATATTAATTATGTCTGCCACAGGGTTTCTTCTTAGGCAGTATGCTGCTTGCACAGCCCCAGAGTAAATGTAGAAACAAGTTTGTTATTTTCATATGATTAATAAAGCATTTTTTTCTTTAGTACATTTCTTGGTGGAAGGGAAGTGTAGCTGGAAAGATTTAATGTGGTGTATTGAGAAGAGCTGTTGCCTGATATTCAATAGTTAAGTTGAAGTATCGGACACTGGAGTAATAAAAACCTACTTGCTTTGATCTTGTAGTTAAAAAATTATTAAAGTATAGAATTGCATGTGCTGACATTAGACCTCCACCCACAGAGAGATTTAAAGCTGTCGGGGGAAAAAGGAGAGTTGAAAGACAGCTTAAACATAATAATTCAGAAATTGAGCTGCTTTGTTATTTCAAAGATGGTCAGAGTAAAGGGGATTTTTCATACGCTATTTGTGATATTAGATCTAAGAAGCTTATCCCAGGACATTTCCTCTTGCATACAACCAAAAAGATGAAAATTGCCAAGAAGAGGTAGCATAGGAGAGGCCTAAATTTCCATCTTTTCCGTTGAACTGAACTCAGTGAGTTTACAGCCTTGGGGATTCCCTCTTCCTCTCCTGGTACCTCCACCCTGTGCAGGGTGACCCCTGCCCTCCCTTCTGCTGCAAGCTGCAAATAGAAAAGATCACAGAATTCAGTAATATGGTTTGCAGGGATGAAAAGCTTTTTTCATTTAATTGTATGCATATTGTCATCTCCCAGGCACATGAAATTACCTTGTGGAATTGCAATTATGAAGTTATTACTGGTTTATCTAATTGTTAAAGAATACAGAGAGTTGTTGAGTTGGGTTTCTGGCCTCTGACATCTAAACTGTTCCAGCAAAGGCACACCCTTACACCCACACACAATCCTGATTTAAGTCAGTAGGAAGCCTCTGGTTTTGCATAAGCATTTTGTAGCCAGTATAGAGACTTACAAAAATGTATTGGCTGATGCTTGCATGATTACATCTGCCCAGCCAGGTTTCTTCATTCTTTTGTAGCTATAGCTTTGCTTATGCAAAGTCAATATTTGATCTTGCAGTGTCCTTGATTATATAGATAATTTTGATTCCTGGCAAATTACAGACCCTTAGCATTTTGTCAAGCATTCTTCACTAAAAGGACTTCTGTGATAAAAAAACCACAGTGGCGTTCATTGCAAATGACCCTGGAGATCAGACAGAACATAGGATCAGTGAGTTGGGTTTCACTAGAACTGCTTCACTGCTATTAGCATGATGATTCTGATCAGAAACTGCAGTGTGACTGAGGTTAATGCTGCTGTTCTCTGAGAACAAAGACCCAGAAATCACACCATGTCAACTCTGAGACATGACATATGGTAGGACAAGAAGATTCCAAGACAGCTTTCTGGAATCAGCCTCATTTACACAGGATGCAATACTTTTGCTTTTGAATTGCCTCCCATGTTGGCCATGCCCTGCTGTTCTTCTACTGTATTCTTTACCAGATGTTCATTGCTGAAGCACACACTTCAGAAAACATGTTGGTTATAGAGATCAGTAGGATTCTTGCAACTCACCGGTGTGATACACATTGCCCTTCTCAATGTCAAAATTTAAACACTGTGTGTCTGGCTGCTGCAGTAGACAAGAATTTCATTTCATCATTCCAGCCAGCAAGGATCCATTTGCCGCTTGAAGAGGTTCCAGACTCCTGCAGGACAAACTCCTGAGGCACAAGAGTTGTCTTTTGGGAAAGCCACTCTCATCATGCCTGTGTGGACAAGGGAACCTTCCAACCGTGCAGAGTTTCCCCTGTGCTGTTTGCTGAAAGGATCATTCCTCTCCTGATCACATTGAGATGCACAGCAAGAGGCTACTTCAGGTGAGAAAATAGTGTTACACTCTCAGATTCTTCTGTCTGAAGGTTTGTTTCCTGGTTAATTTTGAATTTTTATTGCTCCATGAGATGGAAGGACAACAACCTGGCATGATGAGGCAGGGTTTGCCTCTTGGAAGTGCAGGTGTGCTCTCCAGCATCTCAGTCCCTTGGGGGCATTGAGGAACTGGTTTAGAACCTTGCTTATCCTTAAGTGAGTCTGAACAACAATTGGAAGTCGAAGTTTAAAATCATGATGCAATAGGGGACAGAGTAGCAGTACATAGCACATGGATTAGGCATGAATGGGGGAAAATGTGACAGTTCCACAGAAAAGCATAGCAAAGTAGATCTCCATGCTTGGCCAACTTCATCTGCACTGACTCTGGCTCTAAGGAAATATCCCCTGGGAAATGGGCACTCTCAGGCTGAGCTGTCAAAGAAAGGTACCCAGTCAGATCTGCAGAGAGCAGGACATCACATGCCTTTGCGCTCCTCTGAAAATTCAAAGAATGCGATGTTTACAGTTCATTTCAGGCAGCAAAGGTTTGTCTTGGGGTTTTACTACAGCGTAGCGGAAATGGACATGTTTTAAACGGTCACATCCTCTATGCCAAATGCAAATAAATAAAGCTTTCAAGTTAAAATAGCAAAGAACATCTTGAAGCTTATATCTGTGGAAATAAACCTTCTAAGCTAATAGTAAATGACTATTTATAATTGCCTGTTGGGATGCCTGAGATCAGATGGTTGTACTACTAACATGAGAATGGTATCTGACAGGTTGGGAAAAACACATGGCAGGAGATGGGAATATTGAATCATAGGCAAAATTTGGAAGGAGGGGGAGGGAGACTACGGCCAAGAATGTGCTTTACTTTTTAAGAAAGTGACATTCCTACCACCAAAACAAAAACCTGAGAAAGAAAGCACATTCCAAAATGATATCATCACATTCCTTCTATACGGACAAACATACGGCACTGTAACTGCTGTTTCCTGCATTTGTGATTTCCCTCAACGAGTGTTTCAGTGAGAGGTGTTTTCAAATAGGAAAAGAAATTCAGTTGTAATGGCCTTAGGAGCCTCTTGGCAAAGTTAGATCATCTCTCTGAGGCCAAGACTGGCTTAAACAACAATGTCTGTGTTGGCTAATACATCAACTTGTAAATTTGTGATGGAGGTAGAAAGCAGGTTTTCCTGTCTTCGGTGACACTTTTTAGAGAATATCCACGTATTCTGGTGGATAATTTAGTCTGACCCAACATGAGATTTTTATTTGTATTGTACCAAAACAGAATCTGCAAAACCTCTTGATTTCCAGGTTTGCAAGTGGATAGGAGGCCTGTGAGGTTTGAGAGGATTTGTGTTAAAGTGACTCACTGAGAGTAGCAAACCACAGCAATACCTGACCAGGGATGTGGTGATTCTCCATCATCAGGTGACTGGAGCAAGCCATACCTTTTAAACCACCAGCAACCACAAATTGAGACCACAGGGTTGAGCAGGACCTTCTGCATGAATTTCTCCACCTTGGGTTACTCCGAAGGTCAGACTGTCTGATCACAAGATCGTGAGCTGTGAGTGCATGGGCTGCCCAGCCAGAGATCAGCGTGGGGTTTTGCCTGTGCTGTCCCATCCAAGGTGGGGAGAAAGGGACGAGGAGATTCGGGTTCCCACTGAAGTAGTTTACAGGCTGGCAATGTCTTACAGGAGCAAAGCAGGCAGAGTCTCACTGCAAGTGACAGACACAAGTGACTCACTCTTGGTCTGCTCTCCTCTTAATTCCATTCTGGGATAAGTCAGTGGTTTCCCACAAAGTTGACCCTGCTGTAACTGAAGGGAGAACAAATTCATGATCAATTTTAAAAGGTCTGAGATTCCTGTGCTTTTTAGAACACAGACTGCAAACCCATGGCTCCATATATGTTATTGCTCAGAGTGTGTAATTCTGAATTCTGTTATTATGAATAACACAGGGTGTTATTCAGAAACCCTGAATTTCATTTTCAACTATGAGCACCTGGGAGATTTCTTTTATTGCTTCCCCATGTTCCCACCTTCTATCATTAGCATCCTAAAATCAGCATTCAGGCACAGCCACTGACCTCTTGTGTGATTTATGACAACCTAATCCTTTCCATTTCTGTTACCCTTGCTATAAAACATCTCTCTTACTGATTTCAAATGCAAGTTTGGAGGGGCAGGGTCTGCCTCTGTAAGTATGACGAGGTCTTGTTCTCACTCAGGGCTGCAGTACGAACCTGCAATATTGAGAAATATTATAACAAATAATACTTATTTTTGAAAGGGCAAACATTTACCCAATCCTTAACTCAGATCAGTAGCTCAGTCCTTATACCAAACAGGTTCATTTTGCACAAGTGATACCAAATTATGGTGTCTTCACAAACACCGGGGTCATTGTAAAATCTCTCTTGGCTTCTAGATAACTTTTTGGGTGATGAACCACCTACCTCAGCAGAAACCTGATGGTCCAGCAAAGAGAATTGCTGTGACAAAACTGTGCCCCTCACAGACTTTTCCAAACCATCGCCCTGATGATTGCAGTTTCTCTCCAAATGCTATTCTGCTTTTATCAAGTATGTGAACCTCCTCCATCCTGCTGCCCCCAGCCTGGCAGCTGCTCCTTCTGTCCTTGAAGCACTGAGGGATGCCTGTGACTGGTGTGGAGCTCTTCCTCCCCTCCATGTCAATGACAAGGTTATATGGCAGATCCACATTTCCTTTGTTATCTTTTTGTTTGAAGAAACAGGAGTTGAGCTTGACTAGGTCTGCAGAGACATTCAATTAAACAAAGACATTTTATTTTAGCCACTCTTTAATGAAGAGGAAACCAATAGACAATCTTCTCTTCCTCTGGGTGAGGAAAACATTAACAAGTGCTATATTTAGCTGTGAACTAATGCAACCTGCAAAAGGATTTTATCCAACTTACCAGGAAATGAATCCCCCTTCACTTCTAACAACTTGAACTTCAGGGAATGTGAGCAGCTCACACTGTACTGGAAATTCATGTTCCTAAATACATTTGAGTTGTAAAACAAAACAAAAGAAAGAAACACCCAAACAAAAAGTAGGCAAAAAATTAGCAGCATTTTTAGGCAACCAATTCTGCTATGTAGGTCATAATTTGGGATTCATTTGCTGGCACTGGAAGGCAAGGAAGTTTTTTTTCTTGTTCTTCTCAGTGTGGATAGCCATGGGGCAGGGATGGCTGAACTGGACTGGATGAGGGACTGCACAAGGGATGGCATTGGCACTGGAGCTCCATCTCCAGGGATAAGCATTGGCCTCGGTTATGCCAGACAACAGTCCTGAGCTACAGGACTTTGATGTATTTATTGCTGCTGATGATTCATAAGACACTTGAGAAGAGAACTAGTTCCTCATATCCCAAAACAAGTTTCCAAGTCTGGGTAGTGTATCTGTAAGCTGAGCTAATTAAAGATAATTTTTTGTATATGACAGGAAAGTGCTGATAACATCAAACCCTAATGGAGGGAGATGGGAGAATTTCCCTGAGCTACGTGCTTTGCTGCTGAGAAAGTAGAGGTTGGCAGATGGAGGAAGATGGAACTGATTTCCAATTTAGCCTTCTATTAATGTTTTATGAATTTAAATTTAGCATACTAATTCACTCTTCTGTAATCTTTGCAGGACTCCTATTTCCTTTATATGGACTGCTAAAAGGAATTCTGCAAAAATATCTGTGTACACACATATCAGAAGTATCAAAGGAACAAGAGAGTCTCGGTACAAATTCCACAGCAACTGCCCTTCCTACCAAATGAGGCTCAACATCCTCACTCTGTCAAAACATCCTCTGAACGCTGTGGCTTAGATCCAGGTTTGTCTGGGTCCAGCTTTTCAGGTACAGACGGGTAAGAGTGAGCAGAGGACATTGTTCTTCTCTTAATCTGTCTGAGCAATTAGGCTTTGGCAGAGAAAGGGTGAGAGATGCAGTGGGAGTCCTTTCCTCCCCACTCAGCGTGGGCTTGAGCTACAGGCTGTGAGATTTTATCCAATGCATTCTTATGGCACATGGGGAGAGCTCTGGCAGCAGGCCATCAAGGCATACTGATGGCATCCCAGGAAATCTCTTCAGAGAAATGCAGGGAAGTAAAATACATATCCACCCACCCTGGGCACTAGGGACTATCTGAGAGATGGATGCTGATTCATTCTGCCAAAAAAAGACACACAGAGTGCACAGCATGAATTACCTTCTGCCTCTCTCTTCATTGATTATAATTTAATCATGTAGTGAGCTGGCTTGGAATCTCAGCAACCTGAGGTCTAGGCAGACGAAGCTGGACAAAAAGCATTCAGCTCCAAGGACCAAGATGGAAACAAAAAGTGATTTTTCTCGGGGATGTTTCATCCCACAATTGATTCAGTGTCTCTTAATCCCTGGGAGCATCCCCATGGCTTTCATACTGCCAGGCTCTGTACAGGCTGAGGGGCCGTTGGGTGAAGGTTTTAACACATGCTGGCAATTAATTGGGCTTTTGGTTATACTGGCAGGAATCTAGAGCAGCTCTCCCGAAGCCAACAGCAGTTGCTCTCTGTCTGTGCCACTGACACCCAGAAACCAGAGAGCAAAACACTGTGAATTTGGGAGTTGCAATTAGCAGCTCCAAAAAATGATGGAATCCTATGAGGCAGTGCATCAGCTGAAAGCAAGCAGAAGGATTCCCAAAATATAAGCATGATTCTGTAGAAAATCAGTAAGAAAAACAGACTGGGGAGGGAATTTTGCCCAGCAGGGTCTCCCCGGCAGGAAGGGAATCTTTATTTGGAGAAACATCACTTTATTGTGTCGATTGCAGCACTTTTTTTTATCTTGAGCTGTTGCACAAAGAGAAAAGAGGCGTCTGCAAGAAGGCCTAATGTGCTGATGCTAATTTAGGTGTGACTGGGTGTAAAAACACAGTCATTTCAGAGCTGGGGTAGCTACTGCTGGCGATTTAGCTCTGCATATCTCAGGGTCTGTCTGCTCTGACCGGCTTCCTGCCACTATCCACCATTATGTATCAGCAGGAAATTACACTTTTATGAGTGATTTACCTTTAAACAAACATTACTACACAAACAATATGGTATTGAATTTGGTGGCTTGCCTTTTAAGTATTGCAGTGAAAGACTGTAACAGCTGTCTAAGCTGATAACTACTACCTAGGGTAAGAATAATGTTGACTGAGTTATTAGTCAATTGTTTAACTAAATCTAGCTGCATCTCTCTCTTTTAACTGTGTGGCATTTACAGTTTGTTTAAACAATATAGTCCCTTGAAACATGCATGTAGCTGGTTCCTTGGGTGGGAGCTTTATAGATAAAGAATTGTTTTAGGAGTCAGATCACATTTTTAATTTATATTTTTGTATTTTTAAATTTATTTTACCTAGCCAATCCCTGGAGAGAATAGTCTCCTAGAAGTGAATTTCCATGTGGCTTTCTAAGTTTAGCAGACAAGTTGCAACCACAACTTGTGGCTAAAGATGACTAGACTGCACAGCTGGATGAATTTTGGCAGAGATGGACTGAGACAATGTAATGAATCCACTGCATATCCACTGCAGTGGCTTTTGTGAGAAGGTTTATCCTAAGATGGGGGTCATTTTGCATCATTTTGCAAGGTGCTGAGTGCCTGAAGCCTTTGAGGAGACTCTAAAGCCATTGCAAAATAGGACACAGCATGTGTGGAGGAGGTTGACCTAGCAAAATTCTTACTCTGTTTTCGAACAATGAGGGTTAACCTCAAGCCCAGCTGAGACTTCCAGACTTTGAGGCTCCACAGTTTGGACCAGATCCAAGGTCCAGTTAAGTCACCTGGAGATTTTCCACTGACTTCACTATGATCTGGACTAGGCACTTTGAAAGGCTATTCCCGTGAATTCAAAATGCCTAAAGTCAAACATGGCTTTACACAATTGAAAATCACCTGCTTTGTATGTTTTCAAAGGCAGCTTCACCACTCAGCAGTAACAATGTAGAATTGGGTTGAAAGGGTGAAAATAGATGTGGATGTGAAGTGACTCTTCAAAAAGTCCATGGCAATGGTCCAGCTCTGCCACACTGAAAATGAGAATTTTTAATGCACATTTTTTATGGCCGTTCCTGAGCTACATTTAAAGGGAAAAAAATCTTGTCGCTGTTGCAGAACAAGCACTCTCCTCGTGTTTTATAGATTTGAACAATCCTTGCTGCATTCTTTGAAAAGATAAATACTTCACTGCTTCAAGGCATTCCTTTTGTTGCATCAGTTCTACTACCATTTTAAAGCCAATTTTTTGATATGAGCCCTGGTGATACTCCGGAGTTGGTCTATACCAACAGCCCGTTTTCATCAAATCACACCTGGAGTCGTTTCCCATTGCAAGAAGAATCAGTGCTATGCCTCAGAGACAAACTGTTCTCTGCAGCTTTGCATCTGGCAACAGCCAAGTTCCAAAGAGCCAGACTCACCCCTGAATTCATGCACAATCTGCAAATAAATGTCTTTTGTCCCACCATTAGTTTTTTTTGAAAGTACAGTTCCCCTTTACCTATAAGTATTCTTTGTAACAAAAGTCCTGACTTTTTAGGTCAAGCCAATATCACTGTCTTAATGTTTTTTTTTTCTTTCAAACAAGGTCAGTTTTGAAAATTCTTGTACATCTGTGCATTAAGTATGTGGGTTCTGATGTAAGTGCCTAAAAGCTTGGAGCACTAGGCCCTTCTTTTTCTTATTACATGGATGAAAAGCAGGAAAGAAAGGTTATGGAGGCTTTATAAAGCCTCATGATCTACTTCTATTGCCTATTTCCTGCCCATATCTAAGTTTTTAAAGGGTCCTTTTTTCGTTAGAGGGCTTATTATTTTGTCTAGTGGGCCAAAGCACAGATGCATATTGGATTAACAATGCCCATTAACTCTCCCTCAGCAGGTGGAAGATCTGATTCTGATCGGCTTGATGGTGGTGTAAAGCTAGAGTCATGACCTGGAACCAAATGGATATGGCAGGGTACAAAGGAGGATGAGATCAGAAGGAGCTTCTATTACTGCTCTGGGCAGCTCCTTGCTGATGTAGCCATCCTTGAAAGAATCATAAAATCTTACGGCTGACTTTTCAGCTCCTTGTGTATTTTGGGGAACAAGAGCTATTGGTCACAGAGAAAATAAATTATCTGTTTCCAAGCTATTTTCCTTTTTTGTTGGTTTTTTTCTGTTTTGTTTCGAGTCCATACCAAATTGGGAAGAACTGCAGGTGACGATGAGTATGAGGTTCTTAAATGCACAAAATTGGCAGAACAGTCTTGCACACAAATGAAAAGGGACACTTCCCTGTAAAACAAGTTGTCAAAAGCACTGCCTCTTAATGCAGAACAATAAAATAACCTTTTCAAACAGTTTAATGGCCAGGATGAATGAAAGAATCTGTGTATGCTTTACAAACGGCCTGATTACTGCCAGCTCACATGCTTGCTCTGCAGTTGTAGTACATTAGAATTTGAAGTAGGATGTTGTTAGCAACTCTTTGCGTGGGGTGGAATTTGAATCAAAAGCTATAATGACCTGTGACAGCAAAAATGAAAGTGCAATTGCTTTCTCACATGACCTGTTTCTTTTAGTGTCATTAAACTCAATCAATGATTAACCTTTGGTTTAACAGTGCTTGTCATTTCATAGCAAATCAAGTAGAAAAAATGTTGTCTACCTGAATAATTCCCTAGAAAATGTCTCTGAGGTGCATTAATAGCTTGAAAGGTGAGAGGCTGGCTTAAATTTGAAGTGCAAAATTACTGAGTACAATTGAGGGAATGAGAAACATCTGACTATCCATTTGGCTTGTAGAAATACTGCATGCAAACCCAGATTTTAGGAAGACCTGGTGTCTTCTTACGTGAACAGGACAATGTTTGACTCACAAATAACACATAAGAAATAGTAATGAATAATTTCACAGAGCCTTCATCTCACTAAGATTGTTTTTTGCATAATAACGTTATGTAGTAAATATATGCAAACAATGTGTTGTAATCCAAGATTGTCTGGATATGGTTGTGTTTTTTTTGATCTTCATTGAGATCAAATGAGTTACGTTACTTCGCACTGAATTAAGTTCTAGTTGGAATGAATTTCCTTTTGGCAACCAATTAGGATGTTTAAAGAATTTACTTTTATTTCTTGATCTCAAAAGTATTTGTGGACAGTTCACATGGACTATGTATTACTGTGCCCAACTGCTATCAGCCTGTATAATTATGCCATTTGCATATGCTAACAAGGTACATTATAGGTACGGTGTTTTCACATGCCTTTTATCCAATTAGCTCATTGTACCCACTAGTCTTGTGTTCTGCCCCTCTGTCACCAAATTAATAAGAGTTGTGAATTGAAAATGGTTCCATTCATATGGTGTGTCTGTGCAGACAGACTTTACTCAGAAGAAATGTGGCTTCTGCTGCTCACAACCCTGATTTATTAATTGCAAATGCGGGGAGGGTGTGCAGGGCCCCCAGATAAGCTGGGGGCCTTGATGTGGAAGATGTTGCCTGAATTGAGGATTTCACAAAAAGTTGTTCTCTAAAAAATACCAAATTCCCAGGATGACTTCTTGTGTTCATCAAGCACCTTTCATCTGAAGGCACATGGAATAATTAACCTTTTCTCGCTTTCATTCATTTTGTTCTCCAAAGGAAAAGTTGCAGACATTGAGATCTCTTTCCTCTTTTTTCCTATATCTAAGTGTTCCGATGCATTTTGTGTAGCATTACTAGTTCAATCCCATGGAACTGGGATTCATTCAGGTGATCCAGCCATGCTCGTGGGCCTTCATGTGCAGAATCATACCCAGCTATGTTTCTTTTAAAAGAGGATTTGCATGCAGGTTTGCACTAGGAGGATAAAAATTTTCAGTGAATTTTCTTCCTAAAATTTTGGTACAAAAGATGTATGACCCTGCAAAAGAATCCTGGTGAAATCATCACCCTGTTAATAGTGTTGCAACATGATAGTACTGTCATCATGATCAGTGAAGTCAGAGCAGTGTTGGAAAAGTGTAAGGGACAAGAAGGTTAAGCTTATTATCCCCAGTGCTCTTTTCTATCTTATCCTTGTTTAAATTGGGACTATTCCCAAAGAAAACTGCCGTGTCAGTTTAGGAACATCTCCTGTTTCATTGTCATATGATTACAAACTCATTGACTCAATGACAGCTTAATTAATCAATGGAAAAATGAAAAGGAGAGAAAAATTGCGGCAACAATTTGCAAGTGGCATGCAGGCAAGAGGGAAAGGGGTTAAAAGAAGTGCGGAGAACGTGATTTTCAGTTACTCTGTTTTCTCCTTTTCCCTTCTTTCTCATCCATGTCACTCCAAGAAAAGCAGCTGGCATCTGTAGCCCGTTGTGCAGATGGGTTGAGAGGAGCACATATTCCACTCTGTGTCTGGCACACTTCGAAAGTGGCTGGTGACTGACTGTGTGTTTGCCAGCAGCCAGTGATTAGGGACACTTGCCGTAGCCATGGATGTCTGGCAGCACACGGAGCCCAAGAGACTGAGGGCATAAGGAAACATCACATTAATGTCTCTCAAGGCGCTGGCCACAAATGCAGCCACTTGGTAGACACAGCCTGCACGGTGAGCGTGTCCCTTATCCAGACTTGTCAGTTTTGCAGGAGTCCTAAGGTTTCGTTTTTATTCCTAGATGGATGGAATGTGCACTGGAATATGTTGTGTGCACACCTTGTGAGAAATGATGCTTGGCCTGAACAACTTGCAGTCTAAATAGGCAGGAGTAGCCAAGGGTGGGAGATGGGAGATTTCCCTGTTCCATGGGGAAGGAACTGAAACACAGAGAAATAGCATTGTTGGGTAACACGTGAGAGTTGTGACAGGGGTGAGAGCTAAATCCCACCATTACAAGCCTTTGTTGAGGGTTTTAGCTCCAAAATGATTCCTTGCCTGTATGTACAAGGCACACCTCTGACTCAAAGCCACTTGTCTCTTTCCTCCAGCAAGGCAGGGCTCTGCTAACTTTGAGCATGGGGCAGATGCCAACCTTATCAGGGGTTCTGTGTCTCCTCAATTTCCTCTGTGGCCTCCCTGTCATCACCACTCTGCAGCACGGCTGGGACACAGCTCTCGCTTTTTGGAGGAGGCACAGCAGCCACTTATCCCTTTCACTGTCTGCTCCCTGCCCACCCAGCCTGGTGCAGCACCAGGAGACAGATGGCAAATGACACTGAGAGCACGCTGGCATGGCTGGAGCAACATTACTGCAAAGAGAGAGCCGCTGGCAGGCAGCTTTGCCACGGACTTTGCCATAGCATTGCTCAGGAACTCTCTGGAGCCTCTCACTCGTTTTTCTGGAATGGTACCAGCACAAAGCTGCAGCAACATGCTGGTGATTCAGGCCCAGCATGAATGGCAGGGCTGGACTGGTAACTTTGCTTCATGCCAAGAGGGACTCTGCCAGAAAATTCATGCCAGCAGCATACTTCCACCGCATTCAGCTTTACAGACACCTTTCCAAAACAAATATATCTGTTTAGAATGAAATTCAGTTCTTTGTGAAGTGGCGTCAGGCTCGGCTGATTGGGGTTGTTTATGGAAAGTCACCAGCTCTCCAGTGGTGTGTTCTACAGCATCAAATCCAATCTCTGCATTCCTCATCACAAAATTAAGAACCTTTTTCCAACCTACATGCAGGACTCAAACTTGTGGCAATCCTCAGGCTGAGACAGAATATCTCCCTCCCTTTCCCCTGTCATTGGGTGATCTTCCTTATTATAAGACTTATGCACTTCCAGTACTGTGCCCTGGTGAACTGATCTGTTCATGAGTCAGCAAAAACACCTCCAGCCTCAGTTTCCCATCAGATAATCCCAATGGCACCTCCTGCCCAACTATTTGGCTGTGATAGCAGACTCATGGGCTCTGACAGGACCTCAGCCAGCACCCAGTCACTGGAAAAACTTTATTCTGACCTCTTCTCCTCACACCTCTTCTGCACTGATGTTCTCCCTGCTGACCCAGAAACTGAAGGAGGATTGGGACACCACTGACAAATGGGCGCCCATGCTCCTCATCCAGAAGTGCCCAGGTGGCAAGGGCTGGCTCTCTGCCTCAGCACAGACAAGGACACTGCTGTGGTAGCACATCCTCCTCAAAAAGAATCAGGACCAACCTCTTTCACCAGTGGAACAAACTCAAATACTTGTGTAAACAGAAATAAAATAGGAGGCAGTGAATTTGGAAGACTGGGATTGCTGATCAGTGTAGACCACCTTTCTCTGCAAAGGGAACGCCTGTGCATCAGACATGGAACCTCAATCTTTGGTCAGTTTTTATACATTATTCATTGTTACGAGGTGCTGTTATATACCCTGATATTGCAACCTGCCGGCTGACACTGGCATGCCCAGTGATTTCATCAGGTATGATGGCTACTACCAGCCTGAGCCCTAACCCAAAAGCCTAGGAGAATTAGGATATTCACCAGGTGCTTTTAGGAGAGAAGCCTTCCCACAGACAAAGCTTGAGTAGTGTATGAGGAAAGAAAAGGAAATGCAAAGCTGGCATAGCCTCAGCTTGGAAAAACTGACAGACAGCAGTCCCCAGGGAAAATATCCTATTTTGGGAGAGCAGGAGGAATAGCTGTGGATTGTTTGGCGCAGGGATGGGAATGCAGCCAGGCCAATGCCAAGGCCATGGTGGGAGCAGCTGGGCACATCCCTGGCTGGGGAAGGGCAGGCTAAGCACAGCCAGGGGCTCCACGTGGACATTGGATATGGCCTGTGGGTCTTGGCGTCCTGGCAGAGCCACTCTGGTTGATCCAAGCAGTAACACAGAGGGAAGCAGTGCGGGGGATTTGCCTCAGACTTGCTTTCTCCCTTGCAGAGGTAAACTATTCAACCCTCTGCACTGCAGCCCCCCGGGGGACTTGCCACCCAGCTTGAGAACAGGCACATTAATAAACCAACAATATCTGCGTCTGTATCTAGATCTAATCTACGGCTGCTCGGTGAGATTCGCTGCTTCCCACCCCCAGCAGCACCTCGTCAGGAGTTTTGGAGCTCAGTTCTCCACCTGCAGTTTGAACATCCCATACGGTGGTGTCAGTTTAGAGCCCATTCCTCCACTGTCCTGTTGAGCGGAGTTAGGGAGGTCCGGATGCTGTCCATCCCTTCAGGGCAGCGATGCCTTTCCTGCTGTCAGTGGTTAGTTCAGCACACGATTTTGGCTTGCTGGCTAGACAAGCCCTTGCTGGATTTTGTCAGCTGAGCTGCAGCCCTTACCTGCTTCACTGGAAGATCTCCAGTGGCCATTAATTTGGCATCAGTGTTTCCTCCTGAGGTTGCTGCCAGGTTTGCCATGGTCTCACACAATCTGATCTCTGTGGAATCCTCCAGAAAGATCTTGATGGCACACAGGGCTAAGCGGAGCCTCTGCTTCCCCAAGATCCCTTCCGGCCACCTCTCTTCCTCTGTTTCGTCTGAGCTCCAGCTTCACACAACAGTGTTTAGTACCTTCAGATTCATTATTTAGCTACATTTTGGGCAAAACACTCTAAATATTAATGCAAACAAGGCCTGTTTCTTTTAACTGTTTCCCTCTGCTTGCTGATAGAAACAAGAGGAGAGCTATTCCCTGGGGACAGCCTGCCCATCTGGAGTATTCAGGCTTTTGGGGTCTGCTTTACATCCCCTTCCCTGGCACTTGCTCTTGCAGGGCTGGGCTGCACGTTCTCAGGTATATGACATTACTGCTAATACTGCAACAAGCTGGCACTCATCAAGCATCTGGGATGAAAGCTGTCTTTAAAAAAGCAGGTAGGGGCCTGTGCCATGGGAAAAATGACCAGGTTTTCTAATCACTCATATGGAGTTATCTGGACACATGGCTACCTTTCATCACTTATGCTGATGCCAAAAAAAAGGGAATATAAAGCCAACATGCCTGTTGAAATGTCTGTGTGTACTAAGCTGTCATGGGCTTGTTTTGGGTCAAAATAACACGTGTACTTGATTTCTTTGTTTTTAATGTCTCTATTTTTTTTTTTTTTTTACTGTCCTGATTTTCTTGTGAGAATGTGAATAAAGAAGATACAACTTATCTGCAGAAAATATAAGTAATATATCCATTAGCCAATACTGCTCCTTTAAAGCCATGCATAACCCAAAGCATACTCTAATGGTAGAAGTAAATACAAATATCCAGGTAATTTTTCTCTTAAAAACGAAATACTTCAGGAAATTGGTTTGACCAGTGGAAGTGGTCTAGTGGAAGGTGTCCTGCCCATGACAGGGGGGTTGGAACGAGATGATCCTTAAGGTCCTTTCCAGCCCAAACCACTCTATGATTCCACGAACTACAGCCTCCTTATCACCACTCTCTGCACAACAAACATAAAACCAGAACAGCAGCTGTGCCATGTCACATCAAGGTCCATCTAGCCTGGCATCCAGCTTTGGACTGAGAGGTCTTGGGAAGAGGAAGGAAGAGGAAAACCTGTAAGATACATTCCCCTTCCAGCATCAGCTGTTCTCAGGTCAAGGACTCCCTGAGCAAGGTGTGGTGTTCCTCAGTGCACTTCTCTACTGTGAACTTGTCCAGTCACTGGTTGAACGCTTATAAACTTATATCATCCACAACATCCTTTGGAAAGCAATTCCATAGATCTGCTATCTATTGCATGCAAAATTAGCACTTCTTGTTTGGATCCCAGGTCATGCACAGCTAAAACAAATGACAGTCCATCCCTATGAAACTTTTCTGTGATGATGTTAAGCAGCCATGTAAATTAACACCAATGGCATTATTCAGATTTGGCTTTACATCTTCCATGAAGCTATGCTGACATATTGCGGACTAGCAAATGCTCATCTTCTGCAGAACTTGCTTGGAAAAGGAACAAACCCCCTAATAGCTAATAAAAGAATGCATTCAAAAGATTTTCTGGCCTATACAAATAACTGAACAATTTGTACAAGCTGTAGGGCTTGGTTTTCCGTTGCATGGGAGTAGTGGTGCAATACTTGGAGAAACTGTGTATAAAGCTCTATGGGTTGGAAAGGAAGTATTTTCCATTAAAATCCTATGAAAAAAAAAAAGGATTATGGTGCAGCACTGGACAACATCGTTTTCAAAAATATGCTTCAAGAGACAGAAAAGAAAGAATATATTCATTTAAAAATGTCATTGTTCAAAGGCATAACATCAGTCCTTCCAGGTTTTCCTGATGGCAGTGAGTGATAGGGCTCTGTTTTGCTCCCCAGTGATTCAGTGGTGTGCACCACCCCACAACAGTTATGGCTTTTCATTTATCATTGTGCAGCATTTTGTCCTCATTCTTGTGTGTTTTCCTCTGCTACTGCCATTTGTGTCATTCCAATAGAGGCAATTTTAACTGAGATGTTAATAAGCAGCAGCAAAGCAGTGAGGCTCTCTGAGGATGGAGCCAGCATCTGTAAAGAATGGCAAGGAGGATGCCAAGCCAGAGAGTCACTCCAGGCCGGAGCTGGGAGAGTCACTGTGGCAAGGGAGGAACAAAAAAGGGAGGAGAAAAGGAGGGAGTTTGCCACCTTTCCCTGCAGGACTCATGCAAACTACTGATAATGTGTTTTATTCATTCCTTGCCTTTGTTCTCTAACCATCTCTTGAGAGACATTTCAAAGAAAGGGAGGTGAGGAATAGACTAAAAGTCTCCTTTTAGATTGAGGAATGCAGGCTCCACCCTTGCTCCCAGCTCCATCCTTTTTGTGCTGCTGCAGCTGGGGAGTCTCCCTCGAGGCTCTAACTTAAACCTGGGGTTGGTCCTAAGCCAAATGGTCCAAGGATCAGGGGAGCCGTTTTCTTCCCCGAGCTCAGGGCTGGCCTTTCCTTCCCAGTTCTAGGAGGTCAAAGATGCCTTGGGAAAGGATTCCATCCCTTGCACCACAGGGCAGCTGATAAGATGTAGGGGTGACAGTAAGCAACCAGGTGAATGTCATCTCCTCATCCTCGTGTGATGCTGCTGTGCAGAATGTACAGAACATGCACAGGAGGAGCCACAACCTGGATTTATTTCTGTGCACAACAGCACGGGGCAGCCACGGGAACGCTCTGTCCCGTTTTCAAGCCCACACTTCAAAAGAGATGTTGACAGGTTGGAAAGGCATCAGGGAAAGGTACATGAGCAGCCTGAGATCTGGAAAACTTTACAGTGTGAGACTGAGAACTCAGTGGGATTCTTCTGTTTGAAGGAAGGCTGAGGGGTGACTTGCTTGTGGTCTACAAGTATGAGCATGGGGAAAATGCAACAGATGTTCCGAGCAGAAAATAAACCTGTAATAAAATCTAGTGGTTGGTTGTTGATGCTAGATACATCCAGAACAGAAGGCAAGTAAAAAAATTGAGTGTAATTAGCCACCACTTACTAGCATAAAGTTGGATTCTCAGTTTCTCTTTTAAATTTAGAGTGGATGACTTCCTGAAGTCTCCTCTGCGACATCTGAAGATGGAGAAGAGCTCATGGGAGATGATTTCATTATCAGGGTTATACAGCAGTTCAGATTACCATCATGAAAGCTCCCATGGCAAAGCTGAATGTACAGCAGAGCTGATCCTCCATGCCAAGTCCCTTTAGTCCTTACTCTGACAACCCTTGTGTGACCCTGGGCGCACTGGGAAATCCATATGATCCATATTCACAGCGTGTTTGTATATGCCAGAGAGATGAATGGGAGAAATGTTTCCATACTGGGTAATCAGGATTAAATCTCGCTGAGATTACAGCATTCAGCGTCAGCGCCTCTGAAACTGAGATAAAGAATAAGAATAAGTTAAAAAAATTTTGCCCTTTTTCTTTCACACAATAGATCTGCTATCAACCGTAGCCAATCTGCCGGCAATGATATTAAAATGTATTGCTATGTTCACAAAATGTACCATTTTTGGTTTTAGGGGATGCCTTCACCTAAAACCAGTGTGATCTGGCCAAGTGGGAGAAGTGAGGGCTGGAAAAAGGTTGTGTCTGGTCATCTGAGCTCCGGGGAGATCCACTGGGCTACCTGGAGGCTTTGGCACTGTTTGGATTCAGATCTGCACAAGCCTAAATTGTTTTTCAAAAAATACCTAACGTGCGTAGGTTATCCTGTGCGTGCCTGGGAAGAGAGAATCTCTTTTTTAATGTTTGGCTTGAAATGGTTCCCGGGTGAGCGTTCACACTCCCATTCTGCAGTGACCTCTGCTGGCAAGGGCAGGACCCGGGATGTCCCTCCCTCCCTCCATCCCTCACCGCCGCTTTTGGGGCATCAGCAAACAGGTTTTTTTATTAGCACCTTTATCTGGAGGTGTTCAGTTACCCTCGGTGTCAGTGCAGGGCAACACGGGTAAGGTAATGGAGCTGTCATACAAATGCAAAAAAAATGCCATGGGGCGTATGAAGGCGGTGGTTAAACAGAGGGAGTCAAATCTGATTCGCGGCAGTGATAGAGGAGTGTCAGCATGCGCCAGTCTCGATGATTAAAAGAGAAAGTAGCTGGAAATTAGCAATTGTTATAGGTAGCTTAAGGATAGTGTTATTTTTTTTCACCTTTTGGAACATCCCTACGGGCATGTGTCTGCCGGTGAAATCATTGAGATATTTTTCCAGTGCGTAAGGACTTGCTGTCATGCAGCGACTCATCAAAGATGCTCCTTGCTCTTCTGGAAGGATCTGTGCTTTTAGTGGCAGAGTCTCTGTTGCTATAAATCACATTAGTACAATTTATTTCATTGCTTGCTTACCCTGACAGAGAATCTGGCTCCAGATCTTTACATTACAGCTGTCCAAGAGCACCTACGAACACTGGGTTAGTTCTTGGCCCTTGGACAAGTCCCCAGTGTTCACTGTTGCAACTTGCTGCCTTATATCTGATTTTTTTTTTATTATTATTTTCAAATATAACTTGTTTTCTTTCTATGTTCACCATTTGTTTGCCATTTCAGGAACACTGTGCTTGCACCCCTGCAATCAATAAAGTCATATTTCCATGCGGAATGCAGAGAGGAGCAATGTTTTTAGGTAATATCCTCAACTCAATGCAGATGGAAATGTTAAAGTCCCGTCTGCATGGCTGTCCTGAGCTCTGCCCTCCTTACCGTCACTGTCTAAATATGCATGGCTAGTCCTGACTGTGAGCAGCAACTCAGAGCCAGAGCACGAACAGAGCCAAGAGAGCAAAATTAGCTTACAAATTAACATGCAATGTGTAACCTGAGTTTTGGCTGTGTGCTGGTGCTCGCAGGGAGCAGCCAGGGGGGCTGGTGTCTGAGGAAGAGGATAACTGCAGGGCAGCAGAGAGCAGAGAGTCTCCAGCCTGCTCTGCCAGCCACCAGTGACTGATCTGACCCAGGTGTAGAGACTGGTAATGTATAAAGTGTTGATGAAAACTACCCATTTTTCATCACCAGTCTCTATCATGCAAGTAGCTTTTGGAGACATCCTGATCCAGAAGCAGGAGGCTACAAGAGCTTGTCTTCAGAGGGCTTCCCCTCCCTGGACCAGTTTGTCTCCATCTCCTGAGGGTTTCAGTGGCAAATGGAGATGGGGTGTATTCCCTTCCCTGCAGAGGAAGAGGCTCATGAATAATTGTGTTCCCCGAGGAAACTGTCCAGAGACAAGTGCTGGAAGGCAAAGAAAAAGGAGAGAGAAGTTTTATTTCTCTGGCTTGGCCAGGATGGTTGAAAGCACCAGCACACAGCTAGGCTCATGTCTGCTGAGATTCGTGCCATGGTGAAGCCCTCCAGGAAAACTCAATTTTACCCCTCCATGGCAGAACACCCTGCCACCTCCAAACTGCTCCATGAGGGCCACCAGGAAAAAGTGGCACATCAAAGCCTGTCCACCACGATTTCTTCACGTGCCTTCCAATGTCCATTCCTTGGGCATTCTGGTCAGGGCCAAACCACCATACCCCCTGTACTGGGAAGAGGCCACCAGCGCAGCAGCATTGCTGCCTTCTCCCCTCCCAGGTGACCCACAGTATTTTATCTGGATCACTGACAGTCCTGGTTAATTAATGTGGCTCTCCAGGGGCTTGGAGAAGACTCACAGCTCTTCAGGTCTCTTCCTATGAACTCCTGGGATTTGATGAACTTTGTAGCAGCCAAGGTTCAGGGGAACCTCATAAATCTTCCCCTGCCCTGTTGTATGTTGTTTAGTGCGTCTTATCACATTCGACATCTCTAGTTATAGTAATCACTTTAAAAAATGTGCTTCTGTGATGTCAGTAGTTAATCAAATGCCTTTGTTTCATTAGCCATAATAATACCTTTGGTTTCATGTTCTTAGGTGTTCCTCTTTATAAACCCCTCCTGATGAGTCTCTCCTCCTTAGCACCCCGTCACTCCAGATGCTTTAACATTGCTGATAAGGTGTTTAATGGAAAGACTATGAAAATTTATTTTCTCGTATCAGACTGGGATCTGAAAGGGTTGGGATCAGCATCAGGTCTGCTTTGCAGCTGCAAATACTGTCTCTGCTCTTTGATCCCTGCAGCTCCCGACTGACTGCGGAGAGCTTCCCCTGCAGCTCCCAACTTCAGCCCCTGCCCCAGCCCACCCCTCCTGCAAGGTCTCCTGTTGGTTTGAAAGGAGTAGGATCAGTCCCTAGAGGTAAGGAAAACTCCTGACAGTCTGTAGAGGAAAAAGTTAGGAGTGAACAGACAGTGTGGATTTTGGTAAAGTGGAAGAAAATTAAAAGGATGTCCAAACCCAATGCTGTATCTGTATTGACAAGAGAGTAACAAAGGTGGAGAAACAAGGACTTTCTTCTCTTCTCTTCTCATTTCCTTTTTTCTTTTTTAAAAAAAAATTTAAATGAAGGAAAAGTAATTAATTCTGGCATACTTCTGGGAGTAAAATAATTGTATAAAGTCATTGGCAAACAACCTCTGCCCAAACACGCATGCAGAAAGCGAGTTCTCACAATTATGGTTAATGCAAAATGAAGTCAGATTATAGAGGCCTCCAGCGTGATTCCTAGCATGATAATGATGAGAAGAGATTAGGCTTATCACAGACAAAGCTTGTGTGCTGAGATTTTTAGTAATTCAAAAACAGCCGCCCTGCTACAACGCACTTAAACTACTTATCTGCAGCACAGTTTTCACAAACGCTGCAGCTTTGCAAAGGGAGGCAAACGAGGGCTTTTCTGTGCTAATTTACACCCTGATACTGCAAAATGCTGAAGTGCAGGCATCATCTCCATCACCAGCACCGCGGGCTCGGCTGGGAAGCGCTGTGTGCCTTGAGGTGCACAGGTGCTGCTCATTACCTGGGTGCTCGAGCGGTTTGGGTTTTCGGTGGGTTTTTTGTGTTTTGGGCTTTTTGTTTTTTAAATTTTGGAGCGGGGCCTTATCTGAACCTCCTGCAGCTCTGTGCATCTGCCATGGGAAGGCTGGGAAGTCTCGGAGAAAGCCTGGAGCAACACTCGCCCCCTCTTTTGTTTAGCCAGGAGCTCCAGCGCTAAACCCAGAGCTGTTATACCCTGGTAGAACGCGAAGCTGGCAGAAACTATTTAAGTGCTGGGCATGGCACGGATCCAAAATCCCTTTACAACTTTGATATTCCCACTCCATATGGCACTGGTTTGTGATGGGGACCGTCTCAGAAGAAATGAGTCTGAGTGCGGTTTCCTACGCCCCAATGAGGTCCTGCCAGACCATGGTCAGGTCATGGCCAGGCCCGTTTTAGCTCTTTGTCACTGCTTTTCTTTTGCAGCTCCATCAGGACCCTTGGCCTCATAGCACCAAGTTTCTCTGCTCTGATCATTGTGTCTGAAAACGTACGTCCCTTTGCCTTGATCCCAGTGAGGGTCTGTCTCAGCTGGCAGAGAAAATTCTGTGTTCTGGATAACCCAAATTACACAGGACAGCAGGACATGAAGAAATGCAGCCTCTGAGCAGCCATCATGTGAATTATCGCAGCTGGAAAGCAGCCAGGCTGCAGGAAGGGCAGTGCTGAGTCAGGCTGAGGGGTCGCCTGGACTGCATCCTGTCTGACCAGCCTGCAGCGAATGCTCAGCAGAAGAGCACAGGAGTAGAGCAAGTACAGAGATATTTTCTCCACTTCATCCCTCCAGCTTCTGGAAATATGGGGACCTCCTGATCCAGAGCTGTATCTTCATCTCTGCAGTCTAGGAGCCTTTGACTGACTTTTCTTTCAAGAATTTTCTAATTGCTTTTTGAACTCATTTACACCTCTGGCCTCCACAACATCCTGTGGCAAAGAGTGACACAAAGTGCTTATGCATTGGGTGCATTTGCTTTAAACCTGACACTTAATCATGTAAAGTCTCCCCAGTCCTCACACTATGAGAGACACATCTTTATCACATTCTCCAGGCCATTCCTGATTTTGCATACCTCTCTCATCTGCTGTGCCAGTGGTCTCTTTTCCAGCTGAGCAGTCCCAGCCCATACGATGCTTCTTTATTTTGAAGACTTTCCATATCTTTGATCATCCCTGTTGATCTCCTGTGAACGTTTCTGGCCCTGCTCTGTTTTTCCTGGGCACAGAGAACAGCCCTGCCTGCAGGGGTACACACCATCAACATACACAGCAACACAGGGATGAGAACAGGTGTCTTTTTTTTTTCCTCTGCTTCTTTCCTAATAGTTCCTGATGCTCAGTTTTGCTGAGTGCTGCTATACCCTGAATTATGTACTTCCCAGCACTATCCACACTGATTGCAGTGTCTTTCCTGAGAGGAAATAACTAATGTAATGTCCATTACTGTATAGATATTATTAGGATGAGTTTTTTCCCTGTTAAGAGTGAGTTTGCATTTCTTATCATGAAAATTTTATTTGCTGTTTCATCATTTGCTAATGTCAGATAACAGTCACTGGTAGAGTGGGATTTTCTGTGACATTTAACAACCAGCATTAGTTCTTTTATTGTTCAAAGTCAGCTTTCACCTTTTACTAACTGGGCAAGATTAATACAGGGCTAATGCTTAGGGTCTCATCCTTTGGGGAAGTACTGAATAAAAGCCATCAGGCTCTGGGTTTTGTGTCTGTAGGATGCTCTTCACAGGACCAAAGGTGTGTTGGACCTCTCAAAAGAAGAGATGGCACCAACAGACTCATTTCTTGAATTACATACACCAATTCTTGCCTCCACCTACTAGAGGGAGTACAGAGTTGAAATGCCTGACTTGTGAGCTGGGTGTAATGCACATGCTTGGGGGCTATTCCAGGCACTGGAGTTAATCCAGGCTGTGGGGTACAGTGATGGGCCCTGAGCGACGCAGGCTGCAGATTGGATTCCACTTTGAAATTAAGCTATTGATTTTCTTTCTGAAGCTTTAAATATCCCAGGACGCTCATGTTTTGAAAGCACGACTGTTCTGAAGCTGGTCTTTGACAGTGGCAAAAAGTGTTTAGGTGTGACCTTGAGCCCCACAGGTCACTTGTTGGTTCTGCCTCGTCCCACAATCTGGGATCTTCTTTCCTCTGTACAAATTGACTCTGTAAATCCTAGGGGTGCTATGGAGGAAACATTGATCGACTGCTGCATTGGGAAGCAGGGAAAGAGTGAGGCTGGGGATGATTTGTGGGGCTTGAATTTGATCATAATTGGCCATTGCAGGGTGGGAAGAAGAAGCTGGCTTTCCTTGTGACAGATGCTGGGTAGGCAGAGCCAGGATAGGTCGCTTCCGATGGGAGCTCACGGTATGAAATAAATAAGGGGAAAGTGAGAGTGAAAGACACATTGTATAAGATGTACAACTGGCAAGGTGCCAGCATAAATATTCATTGAGTATGTTAATTAGCATCTATTGCTGTTACTCATTAACTAATTTATTCAACAAATAGCATTCAGGCCACTCTAGAACACTGCATACTGTTACTGCTAAAAGGGGTATCAGTTTCCCTGTCTGTCACCTGGAGACATTGATATTCCCCCATCTTTGCAAGCACTTTGATGTGTGGAGATGAAAACTGCTGCAGGGGGCCGATGGAGGACAGCTTAAGGAGTAGGAGAAGTCCAGTTCCGTTCCCAGCAATCTTCATAAGAGATTTAATTCATTAGTTCAACCTCAGCTGGAGAAGAATGGCAAGTCCATGTCAAGATTTCTGTTTGGGCAACAGCAATAGTACTTAGGTTGGAGAGAGTCTGCAAGGAAATGGATGGGCTCCTCTGTGAAATGGCTTTTTTAAAAAGAGAGGAATTAAAGGTGCTATAAAGAGTCAGCTTTGGGTGTTTCCAGCAAATCTGGTAGGTTCTGCCTGTCAAAGCTACTCCTGGCAGCAAAAAATTGCAAAAGAGGTTGGCGTTACTGAGTGGCCAGATGATAAAATAGAAATGGAATTCAGTGTTGGAAAGTGCAAAGTAATGCACTGCAGAGAAAAACAATCTGAATATTACATACGTAATGAGGCCTTCTAATATACCAATTACTAATCAGGAAAGGGAAACCGGGGTCACTGGGGACAGTACTATGAGATTATCACACCACCAGTGAGTGCTCAGTAGCAATCAAAAAGGCAAATGGGATGTTGGTAATTACAGGAAAGAGAATACAGGGGGAAAAAGATTATATTATTAAGCCATTACTTCAATCCAAGTATGTTCAAATGGTCTGGTCCCCTCATCTCAAAAGCACAGAGCAGAACTAGATTACATCTGTAACTGTGACAGAATATGGTGTGATATTTATGGAGAAATAACTTCTCTGCAAAGGCTGAACAAGTAGAAAGGAATCTACCTTATGGGGAAAAAAGTGCTGATGAAAGGCAACATCTGAGAAAAAAATGTTTTACATCCCAAATGGCATAGAAAAGGTAAATAAAGACAGCTGTTCTTACAATAGAAGTGAGACACATGCAAAGAAATGATCAAGCAGCAAACGCATATAAGAAGAAATACTGCTTCATACCACATCTAATGGATTGGTGGAACTTCTTGCCCAGGGTGTTATGGAGGCCAAGAATATAACTGGTTTCAGAAAAGGAACAGAAACATTCATGATGAAAAATTCCTTTAGAGTCTACAAATGCAGAAGTTGAGGGAGTTGTTGAGTGCCAAAAGCTGTAAGGAGGCCATGCCCACAGGAGGATTACTGCTTCGTGCCCTGCTTTGGACTCGATAAACCTGCTGCAGGTCATTGTCAGAGAGAGGGTACCTGCACTCATGGGTGGCCTTGTGTTAGGATTTTTATGCCAATGATCCTCAGTGAGGACTGAGGTCCCTTCCACATCACCTTCTCTAAAAGGATTTTGGAGAAGAGCCAAAGGATGAAGAATCCTGATCTATCTATCTGTCTATCTATCTATCTATCTATCTATCTATCTATCTATCTATCTATCTATCTATCTACGTTATCTACCTACCTGCCTACCTGTGCCTGCAGATAATGTGTCACTTAGCAATGGCTTAGGCTTCATGGTGTATCTTACAGTCCTTGAGACAAATACACCTTCACATGCAGTTGGGACACCAGTGGTGTGCTGTGATATCCAGCAGATGAGGTTTGCACCCCAATACTACCCCTGACTCAGATAAAGTAGTGGTGTGATCCTTATGGGCTGCTCCCACAGCACAGCCTCTGTGGCAAGAGACTCAGGCAGCAGCATTTGTAAATTCAGATATGGCGTGGCTGTGCTGGGCTGTGCCTGCATTAGCAGATTGTTAGAGCATCCCTGACTCGAATTTCATAGAATCATGGAATCCTAGAATGGTTTGGGTTGGAAGGGACCTTAAAGACCATCTCATTCAACCCCCTTGCCATGAGCAGGGACACCTTCCACCACACCAGGTTGGTCAGAGCCCCATCCAGCCTGGCCTTGAGCACTCGCAGGGATGGGCATCCACAGCCTCTCTGGGCATTTGCCCATTCTAACTCTCCTCAGGCACAGCACTTAGACCAGTGCAGGGTCCATTTCCAGTAAGTGGTTGCCATGTGAACAGCTTTAACCAGGCAATTCACCAGCACAGACAGTGCCTTTTCCAACTGGCCTCGGTGCCCAGGAGCACTGCTGCCCATGTTTAATTTATCAGCGCACATGTAGCTTCTGTGTCTGGATCCAGTTACAGGATTAGGTCCACAACCACAGGGGAGATGAATTTGTGAATCAAAGCGGTGCAAATTTATTTCCTATGAAGGGCAACATTTTCATGTGAGGCCAAAAGTAGACCAGCTCCTCAAAGAAAACCCCAGCGATTCTTATCTCAGCTGTAAAGAATGTGTGCGTTTTGGAACTGCATCATGAATGATAGTAGGATGCTGAGCTGGAAGGTAAAGAAGCTGGAACAGAGGTTCAAGGACTCTGAGCCTCAAGCAGGAATGGCTTGGAGGAAAATCCTTACCAAAAAAAAAAGTGGAAATAAAGGAGCAAATGAAAACAATGAAAACATAGCTGACATTTATGCAGTACCTGAGACAATGACCTCCGAGTAGAACTTCTTAAAACTGGTGTATTTTAAATAAAATATGAAGTGAAGTAGCAATTAACTAAAAAGGCAATCCAAGTCCAGCCCCTACAACAAGTTGCAATACGTAGAGAAATATGTATAAAATTCTTTGATGGGGGTTTAAAGTGTGAGATAAAAGTGGTGTTGAGAAAACAGTATTCTCTCTCTCCTATCTGGTCCATCATCACCAGTGTCTGTAGGTCGGTCGTGGTAACTGCCTAGCATTTGGTACTGCTGATTTTTAGAGTGGTTGAGACTGAAGGAAAAAAAAATTGAGATGCACACTGTTCCCAAAGTGTTGGATGAATTTTATTAAAGCATGAGAAATATCAGTGATCTGAGATTACTCATGCTCAAGCTGACAAAAAGCATTGCAAAAAAGTTAATAAGTATCTGGCCCTCTCCCTGTGGTAGCAGGTTGTGATGACACAGACTTTCAGAGGAGTGTGGAGCTGTTCTTCCTAATCTGTGCCATGCTCTAACTTTGGAGCTGGGTAAATCCACACCAAGATTTATGCACAGAGCCGCCACATTTCCTGGTGTGGGGGAAATGGATGGATCTGGCACATCAATTCATGTGGGAAAAAAAGTCCTGGTGTGATGGGGAAGAGCCAGGAGATGTGGGAGGACTCTGCACATCATGGGAGTAGGAGTGGAGGGGCAGAAGGTGGGCCAGCAATGCTCAGGCTTTGCCCTAAGAAAACCTTGGGGATCCACTTCAGGAAAGCTCTCTTGCTTTCCTATTTTAATATGCTCACAAAGTGCTTTCTCACACCATGCAGCCTCTTTATTATTTTTTTTTTGCCAATATTTTCCAGATTTATTTTTAATTTGTTGCAATGGCTCATACCCAGAAGGGCTCTTTTTAATAAAATGAGGAATCTTTTATCTTTGGATAAAGTCTTCATGGGAGAAGAAGGTTTTAAAGTAGTCCAGGGAGGGAGGGGGAAAAAAACCCCAGCAATTGTTTTCTTTTAAAGAAGAGCAACAAGTATCTACGAATCAAAAAGATTTCTGCAGCCTACGCTTAGAAACCCTGGAGAGTCCCTCGCAGGGAGGATATCACCTCAGGGAGAATCTGTCCTCCCTCCCTCCAGCCCCTCCACGTGCTGGCTCTGGGTGCAAATGAAATTTATCTCTGCTTTGGAACAGCTGCAAGCCCCGGCTCCAAACCCAGGTAGCCTCTGTCCCCTCCTGTGGGAAGCTGGACAGGACTGTCCACATGGGCTGGACACCTCATGCCTCCCACCAGCCGTGGAGATGTGCTGGGGCTCCAGCCTTTCCTGGACAAGCTTTGGAAGGCTGTCCAGGGACAGTCCTGCTTGGCCCACCCAGCCTGGCACCCTGCAGGAGCACTGAATGAAGACAGTGTCTTCACTAAGGTCCAGGACAAAATAGTTGTGCAGCCTGGGGTCCCATTTACTGCTCCTCCCTTGGGAAGGTGCCTCCAAGGCATTATTTTGTGGATGAACCCAGGCCAAATAATTCCATAACTGTGTTTGCAACAGAGGTGAGGGAAATGAATGGTCCTGAGGGAAATGCATTTCAAATAATGGCAAATACTGTAATTTCTAGGTGATGTCTAATTCTATTGCATATCCTTCCTTTGTCTAGTTAGCAAAATAAAGAGTATTCTTCAGTAGCTGATTATAAGAAGCAGACAAAAAAAAGCTGATTTTTCACTCAGAGCAAAGACAGTGCTGTGGGTGTTTTGTCTAGTGTCATGCATAAAGACTTTTTAATGTCCCCCAAGGAACATCTCTTTCAAGCAGCCTGTCAGCTTTACACTTTAATCCATTAGGCTACAAAATACAGATAAATGAACAGAAAAATACCTATCTTTAAGCTACTGTTGCTTAATCTGCTTCAGTATTTACATATTTAGCAGCAGACAAATAATGGGCTTCCTCATTAGCAAGGAGTTTGTTTTGTGCCACTTTTATTTTCTTTGCAGCTTTGTTGGGACCTGATTACCCACCGACAATATACTGGGGGAGATAATGTCATTTCATATGATTTAGCTGCAAGGCACATCTTGGATTCCCAAATGCTTGCGTGCATTGTTGCATTCACAGTATATGTTGTCCCTCTCCCTTTTGAATAAGGACAAATATTTTTACATACGCAGGTCATCAGCCAGCTCAGGCCCATTCTGTTTTGACTGGGCGCTGAAGGGCCGTTCTCAGAAAGGAGTCACATGGATTCCCGCTCCTGCCTCGTTGTCCACGCTTCCCCACAATCAGTCAGTTGTCCTTCTTGGCTTTTTCTGCCGGGAGCAGCTGAGTAAAGCCACATGCCCTGTGGATAATCAAACAGCTGATCCTCGGGGCGTGCGTTGCCAATCGTGACTCAGTAGATATGGAGACAGTCGCTAGCTGCCCTCATGATTTGCTCCTCGTGGCTCCTGAATAGGCAGCAGCACAAAGGGATGAGGACAGACATTCAGGTCACATGCACAACCAAAACCGTGGCGTGGCAAAGCTTATCTTTGTTTGCAAGCCTTCAGCCAGGCCTTCATTTGCTGCACCTGGAGGTCACATCCTTGAACAGGGCAGCTCAGCACCTACCCATGGCACCCACAGACCCAGCCCTTCCCCATCCTCTCTTTCTTCTGCAGAGGAAACTTGCTGGAGATCCACTGCCCAGCCTAAGGACAGAGCACATGCACAGAGACCCCATTCTTCCCTTTAATGAGATGCCATCCCCATTTAGCCGCTCTCTGGCAGAATTCTCAAGCGTTGCAGATCTCACATTCCGATTACATCAGTTGGTATTTTGCTCCTTGGCAAAGGCCACCGGCTTCGGCAGCTCGCCGCATTCAGCCCCGGTAGCAGCGATCACCGCCGAAACAGGGCGACAAGCCTAAATAAGCAAGTTACACGCAAGGAGCCGGAGACTTGGCCCAGCTGGGGCCGCTTTGCCCAGCTCCGGCAGCACAAAGCTGTCACCAAGCCAGCCCAAACAGCTGTTGGAGGATTCCCTTGGCGCTAAAGAATTCCTGAATGGCAAAGAGCCACTAAAGCAACTCCTACACAATCTCACTCACTGGTCCCCAGAAATCCCTGACAGCTGGGACGGCACAATGGGGCCAGAAGCACCTGTTACCATTCAGAGCGGCCTAAAGGCTGCTCTATAGGGCAATGAATGGCAAAAGGAGCACCCAGTATCTTCGGGAGCCCCTTGGGAGCGCACAGAGGCATGCCTTCATCACCTCGCATCCACAGCCGGAGGTGCACCGTGGGAATGTTTTTTCCAGGCGCTGCTAGGGCAGAGTGAGAAACTGAAGGCACTCGGTGTGTGGCTGTGCGTTCTGATGTTTGTGTGTGTGGAGACGAGGGAAGAAGGAAGCCTGGAGCCCTGCGAGGGGAAGGATCCTGGAAGCAGATCCATGTTTCACAGACCTCTCATTATGGGCCCGCTGGACCCACCTCAGATGTGAGCCTCCTTCCAGAAATTTGTAGCCAGCTATCCTGAAGGAAATATTGTAGCTTGGCACCTTAATTAATTTGGCATTTCAGGTAAAACCCAGAGTTTTCTCTCAACCAGTATTACCAGAACTTTTTCCTTCATCTTGCTTGACCTCATGGTCAGTTGGCCCTTGCCAACATTAATGTCTTTTGTCATTGCAACTTTTTTGTCGCTGGCCCCAAAGAGTCATCTTGGTCCTGGCTCATCTCTCCTACTAATACAACCCTCTCTTGTTTAGTGCCTATCTGCCACAATATTCCTCCTGATCACAGAGTCATGGAATAGTTTGAGTTGGAAGATAATCTAGTTCTAACCCCATGTCTTTTATTGGGCTGCTATTCACTAGATCACTGATGCTCTTAGTTATTCTGTTCTACTCAGGGTTTGGGTCTCATATCTGAACTTCACTAATCCTTTCGCACATGGGAACTGATGGATCCCTTAGAAACACAGAGGTATCCCAGGAGAGGATGCTTGTTCCTCCAAATGACCATAAAATTCTCTGTGTTGTGGTATGTTTCTAGAGGAGGTGTAAAGCAGAATGAAGCCCCAGATTCTGTTCAGGTTCAGGGGCTAATGTTTAGGCCAATTTTGTTTCTTCCCTCCCCCCCAGGATCAGTTTGTGTCTGAATTTCTAAGATGAAATCTGTGTAAATGGTGCATAGTGAAAAACAAAAAAATCAGTTGTTATTTTTGTTTAATTATACACACACGCACACCCACCAAATTCCAAATAAACAAATAAAATATGTTCAGCTCTGTTAATAATCCTTTCCTAGCGCTTATCATGGGATTCTTCCCCAGCCCTAGACAGACTCCACTCAAGTGAGAGTATCAGCATCAAGATTTCATGCAGCATCTGAATGGAGCATTGTCTCTGTGCTGTGCTCTTAACACACTCTTGCTCTTATTAATTGGGTACTTAATAAGAATTTGTGAGGAATCCACCTTTCATATACTGCCAATGTGAAAGGGATTAATATAGAAGAGATCTAACAAAGGAAACAAAGACAAGCCCTGACCCGGAGACCTCCTAATCGAGGATTTAGACAGTACACAACAGGTGAATACCCCGGTAGGATAAATGGAGACAGGAAGGAGGAATGGAAGACAAGTGCATTTGCCTAAGCTAATAATCACAGTGATCTCAAGAGTCACAGGTGGTCACTAGCTGAACCCATGACTCAACAGCCAAAAAAGTTTAGCCCAAAAGCTTACAGGATGAATGTGCTCTATGTGAGCACAATTCAAAGCATTTAAAAACCACTGGAAAGACTCCCAATAATGAGGCCTGAGGAGCTGAAATATTTACCTCTTGTCTTTAATCATTATTGGATGCAAAATTTGTGGATGCAATAAAGACGGTGGTTTTATGGCATGTTCTAATCCCTCAGTAACTATTCTCAGCAAATACCTCTGTGCTCCTGAGGTGATAAATTACCTGTCTCTTTCCCTCTGAACCACACGGGCTGATGCCCTTCGGGACTCCACTTTGAGTAGCAGTCCCTTCTGACACCGACAAGCCACAAGCACCAGCTGCCTTTCATCTCAAGCGATATCTCTTCCTGGTGTATTAACTGATTTCAAAGCAACACTTTTCAACCTGTACCAGTTTTTGAAGATTGGGACTTTCTGAAACTCGGCAGTGTCCTTAAAAACTTGTCTAACCCTTCCAAGCACAGCAGGTGGTCTAAGAAAAGCTATTCCTTCTCCTGTTATATTTTGACATTCCCAGCTATTCATTGGATACTAGAAAGTGTAGATTTTTGCCTTTTCTGGAAAACTTCTTCCAACTTCAAAGCAAGCTTAACATTTTAATTCATCAAGTCAATGATTTTCCGTTACAGCATAGAACAGTCAGCCAGAATAATGCAGGTGGGATCAGGTAAGCATGCCATGAGGGAGAGGTTAAAATTGGGATAAGTTGTTGATCAAAGACTGCAAAAGACCACTCATTCATACAAGGGTATGTCACCAAGCATCTTTGGTTTTTCCAGGTTACATATACTCCCTCAATGTATGCCAGAGAGCCATTTCTGTCACAGAATAAAATCTGAGAACAAAATCCTCAGCAAATTGTGTAACACTGCACTAAGATATGGCAAAAGTAGACCACAGAAGTAGCCAAATTCAAAGCCAGTGGAAACAGACTCCCAACTCATGTCTGTGCTGCAGAGTCACTGCTGTATCAGCATCAGGCAGTGCACAGAGACACCCCTTCCTCAGACAGGTCTTTCCAAACAAAACCCCTTGCTTTCCTCTTCTGGGATAACACATTTGCCTCTGGGCTGAGGGTGGAGGTGAAACAAGTCACGCTGCCAAAAGCGCAGTTCCGCTGATATGAGCTGCACTCACAATAAGGCATTTTGCTGGTGGAGAATGCTGTTAAAGCTGTATTGGCAGAGTACAGGGATGTGGACCTGATCCGAGAGAAGCTGGCAGGTTTGCATACTATGAATTATCCCTTTCCAACCTTCTCTTCTGAATAAAAAATGGTGTGGAGTCTAATTTCCTCTCTGAATAAAACATGAATATAGATAAGACAAAGTAAGGACCCAAAGACCACAGCAGCATACTTTCTTGTTCTCCTTACTATTCAACATCATGGCAGCTCACATATAGAGCAGCTCTAGAAACCATCTGTCATTGAGCAGCTCTTTATTCAAATGAAATCAACTGTGAAGTAATCATGGTTCTCATTTTTATTATCTCTCCTTACAGTGAACTTGATTAAAATCCAGCGCACGGTATGCAAACAGGCTGTTGTAAATTTGTACTCTGACAAAAGGGGAAAGTAAGTGATCTGCCCACATGCCTAGAACTTGGTCATTATACATGGGGACAAAAAAAGGAAGGGGCATACTGGGTTGCATAAACAAGTTTGTCCGGACACAAACTGTCCTAGCCCTATACAAAGGCCACGTCTGCTGTGTGACACCATCAGAGGGGCCGAGGAGAAGCTAATTTTACTAGCACACATAAAAGGCTGGGGCATGTTCTGAATAAACTAGATAGCCTGGCTTCAGCAGCACGTGCTTTAAAGTCTTTTGCCCAGGAGGATGATCTGAGCTTCTGAGGAATGAACTCAAAACAGACATGATTCTCCTTTCACTTCTGGCGGTGTAAATGGGGAGTGATTCCATTGTATGGCTGGTATGAATGAGACTGGGAAACAGTCCCAATCAGTCAATCATTCCCTGCTTTGTCTATTCATTAAACCCCTCTTCTCCTCTGCACAGATGGCCAATGTACTATTGTACTCTAAGAACTGGCCAAGTTAAAAAAACAACAAAAAGGAATATGCCTGACAAGTCAGCAGTAAATGTTTGTTTTTCAAAAAAAAGGGGCATATTAGCCTCTTGTTCTACAGACAAGGCTTAACCTGTGCATGTACACATATATGTAAGTTAACACAGATCCATATATACATAGATATGCAGAACCTCTATAACATGCAATATGTGTGTGTGAGTGTGTATACATATCCTGCCCCAATGCCCACAGATTTCCCAGCACAAGGCAAAAGGTGTGATTTTTTAAAACCATAGTAGCTGGTGCTGTGTTAACAAACCTTTCTTTGTGCTTTGGAAATGGCACAGCCAGAGAGTGAGACTGCAAGGGACATGGATTGGGTAGAGCAGCATTTTGCAACCGTGCCCCCCTAAAATCAGGAGCATGTCCAGGAGTACAGCAGAGCCTGGTGCATGGCTGGAATGTGAGATAGATGGACACAGGGAATGGAGAGGTTTGTGCTGTCTGAATGGCCTCTGCTCTCCTCAGGCACCTGGCTCCAGTGTCACTGCCTAAAGCATGAGCTGAGAGTTACAGGGAGCTTTCATCCCTCCCCACAGGGCCTTTGGATGCCCTGTAGATATAATTCACTGAGGATGGATTTCAGAGGCTTATACTCTGAGAAATGTCAGGCCTGATAACACTGGACAGCTTTGTGTAAACCAACGAGTTTTCAAGTAATTTTGGTCCGAAAATTTGGAAATATTCTTAGTGGAAAAATAAGCATAGGGAGCATTGCTTACAGATAACAGGATGTTCGTGGTAGCCCTGATATATGTCATTGATTCCTATGCAAAATAAATGTTGCTATAGTTCTTCAATGAGGAAAATAATGCCAATAAAGAAAAAATAAGGGAAAATCTGAGAGAGGACAGGGCATTTCTGAGTGTACAGAATGCAGCTGCAAGAACAAAATGCCTGTTTTGTCTGTGATAGGTAGGAACTCAAATATGCAGCACTTAAGAAATAAAGGGTTTTACCCAAGCAATAAACAGAAGATGATTACTTTGGAGTTGCACATAAATGCTGAAATTCCTTGGCAATGATTTCATACCTTTTCCTGAGGCACACTCTGCTGGTACGTAAAACCTGTATCTTCCCATGTCCCACAGGGATTTATGTTTTTGTTAGTCACTCGAGGTGGGACTGTGGGCAGGGTCAAGCAATCTACCCAGAGGTGAAAATGTGGGAGCAGCTCTCCCTCCAGCTTCTTCTCTGGGGGTTTCATTTGCTGCGTTTTTAATAATGAAAACCAAACCAAAACAAGAGCGCAGCATCTGAAGTGTTTAGAAAACACAGGGCCCCGCTTAGATGAAAGCAAACTGTGCTCCCTCATCAGGTGTATGGAAGTCTGTGCCCTCCTGTATTTATCTGCTCCCTGCTAACCTCAATTCACCTCCATGGCATCCAGGGAATCTTTGCTACAGGGCTCAGGTATCAAAGGCTTCATCTTCTGAGCATCTCATTGCCCCGTGCTCCATCAGATTAGGGCGCTGCACATCCTTCCATTGATCCGCTGGGCTTTGGATGTGGGTCCTTTGTGCCTTTTCCAACCAGCACCTCTTGACTTTTCTCAGAATCCCTGACTTCACTTGGACATAGGCAGCCCACTCCTCAAATAACCTTGGATCCTTTAAAAACACCAGCACTTGGAACTAAGGCCCAAGAGACCCCCAGGTCTCTGTCAGGATAGCTTCACCCTCCTTTAATCCACACAGAATGAGAGGCAGCAGAAGAGGAGGAGTGCTGAGCTGCATGGAACTGGAGACAGACAGGAACGAGGGGAAAGGAAGCTTTGGGGTTCTCCTCAAACTCTAAACAAATCATTTATTCTGCTGCTGAATGGCAGGGACTTTCTCGCACATAATCTAGAGGGTAATCTAAGGGCAAAAATCTGGGAGGTTTGGCTCTGTCTGAGCTGCAGACCTGCCCTGACCAGGTCAGACACTCTCTGAATGTAGGAGACGCAGACCTGCCACAGCGCTGGGGAGATGTCTTCATGTTGAATGGCTGAGGAAATGAGACATCTCGAAAAAAACAAGGTATATAGCCTGGCTTCTTGCATTAAGCACATATAATCTGGATACATTTATTATTTGTGTAAAAGAGTGACTCACAGGGCTGACATGAGGCAAGAACAGCTCTTGGGAGCTCTTTGAAGACCATCACTGCTAGCAAAGAACTTCTTAGTTCTGACCTGAAATGTCCTCTGCTGTCCCAGACAAGGGATTCTCTGCACCAGACACCAATTTCCAGTGAACTGAACTGTAGTTTTTCAGTCTGTGCAAACTGGAGTATCCCAAGGAAATGAAAATTAAAATTACCTTTGAAATTAAGTTAAAAATCCAACTTGTAGAATTTCCCTTTACACTCTATTTTGTTTCAAAACAAACTCAAATTTCACTTTCCCTCAGTCTGTACATGTCCTTAATGCACATTTTAAAGCCTATCCTCACATTCTTCACTTTCTCAAGTAATTATATGCATAGAGTCACCGTCTCTCCATCATTCAGCACTGCAGTAATTATGATTATTTACAAGATCAACTGCAGATGACCTGACATGAAAAAAGCAGACCCGAAAAAGTCTTACGTTCCCCAAACCTTATCTTTGTTTTTCCACTGTTATCAGCTGGCCTAATAAAGAGATGCTATCTCACCTTCCAAACAACTCTCGTGTTTATATCGTTAGATCATCATTACTTTAGCAACTCTCACATCTTGTCTTCACCCTTGGAAAGAGAGACATTACTCTCTTTATGGCTGGTGCTGAGTTGCTGGCTAGAGGTTCCATGCTAAAGCATTGTCACCGTCTCGCTTTGTGTCACTCTGGCTGCACAGGAAACTAATTTGAGCAGCTTGAGAGAGAATCACAGAACATCTGAGAGTGGAAGGGACCTCTCGCTGTCACCTGGTCACACACCCACTCACAGCACAGCCAACTTCAAAGTCAGGTGCAACTTCAAAGTCAGATCGGGTTGCTCGGGGTCATACCTGGCTGAGTCTGGAGTGCCTCCAAGGACAGAGACTCCACAACAGTCACTCTCTGAAGCACTCATTGCTCCCTTGATGCTGTGGGGTACCTGAATACATCCCACCATGCAGCTATTTAGCAGTAAGCTACTGGGAGTTCTTGTACCAGCCCTTGGTCCTTCAGAGAATTTGCATTCCTTCTTGTTCCTCGTGAAAAAACAGTTCCTCTCAGCGCTGGAGCGACTAGTAAGGGCAATGTGAATTGCTGCTGCTTTCATCTTCATCTTTGTTTCTCTTGGTTTCAGAAAATATTTCCTGCCGGTTTGTCTGAGCGTTTATCCTATTTTGATATTCTTTTTACCCAGGGAAAAAAGAAAAATAAAGAACCCCCCAAAATTCCAATAAAACCTCAAACACTGGAGCTATAATTAAAACAAAAAATCATAAACTTCAAAATGAACCTGAGGCAAAATCATAGAGAAAAAACCCCATATGCTTAATCCAAAAACTGTTTGCCTGCCTTTGCTTGCCTCCAATTTTACCTGATCTTCATTGACCTAAAAAAAGTTTTCAGTTATTCCACTGTCCTGCTGCACAGTTGTATTTAGAGCATTATCTGCGGTCTTGTGGACTCAGACCTTTTTAGACTCATCCTCAGTGGCTTTGTTTTGGTTTGGGACATCACTAGGACATTCATAACCTCTGGACACTGTGGAATCAAGTGAGTGGATAAGGAGCAGAAATAGTGGAAGTGATTGGGAGAAGTTATGCAGTCAGTTTTGGCCAGGAGAAGGAGTTTAGGCATGATTTATAGGTGGAAAAGTGTGAAGCGCTGCAGGGTGTGTCCTGTTCTAGAAGAACACTATTAAAGCAAATCCATATTTGTAAATGGAAGTAATCAGATACATATAAAAGAGCACAGTTTGCTCTTTCTAACATTAATGCCACTAATAGTAAAATGAAAGCATATGTATTGTCAGTGATGCTTGCCAGTATTTCAGTGTATTGATTCAGGACTGTACAATATATTTCAGGGATAAGAAATCCAAAAAGTCTACATCGAGTCAGGTTAAGAAATCTTCTGACATTTCTGACAGATTGTTGATTTCACCTAAATTAATTTGTATTTTGCTGCAACAATTTCTCTGCTAAAACCTTCCAGGTTTTAAGACAGCAGCCCATATTTTCAAATAAAGCAGTGACATTTTCCACTGAACACTGTGTTAAAAGCAATTTCTTTTCCACTTTCGTCAAGTATTTCCAACAATATATTGCCAGTTTTCTGCTGACTTTGCAAGAACCAAAGGCCGTTTTAAGGGATTTGGATCAGAGTCTAATACACTTGCAATTGCTTTACTCCCACTCAGCTGTCCTAATTCCTGTAGTCCAGATTTCTGGCCCTTCCTGATGAGTTGCCTGTAACATGACTCATCTCCTTCTTGACCTACCCAGCTGTTCTTATTTCATTTCCCTTCGCTAGGTCGGAGACAATCAGATCATTTATTTCAACCTTTCCAAAGTGAAGGGAAAACAAAATGTTTCAAGGCCAACGTATGATGACCAATGACCCAATTACATAGTCTCATACACATATTTTTTGCCCTGGATTTTGAGTAGGACTCTGTTATTTGATGTTGATTGATAATATTTGTGGGTATTTGGATACCAGAGTATCCGAATAAGCATGACATATCTTGCTGATTTGTAAGGTCAAGAAAATATTCCTCTCTATAGCAGAACACCAGAGCTCAGTGTAATACAGGGACTTTTCATTTTCCTTTGAAGGGCTAATTAGCAGCCACATCTAAAAACAAGTAACTGGCCCTAGTAAGCCAAAGATCTAGGTTTTTACTGCAGTCCCTCTACATATCACTACAGAAATATCAATATAGCTTAAGGCTAGCCGTTCAGGTTTCTATCTGCCTGCAGATTCTTGTCATGTTCTCCTTTTGCCAGGTCTCTCAGAGGAATTTGTTGTGGTAGGCATCAGCTTTGTCTTGGGTGAAACATCATGCGGAGAAGATAACAGGATGGGAGAGTTAAGCTGGGCAGGAAAGAAGGATTAATGAGGGGAATGGAAACAAACTGGAAAGAGGAGATGATTTCTTTCAATAGGTTGGCCAAGGCAGGCAACATTTTTTTTCTGTTTTTCTGTGGCTCGGTGTCAAAAACTCCATTATCTATGAGCAAACAGGAGAAGAAACAATTTGCAAAACATGAACACCTCAGCTTTATGTGTCTGGCATAGACCTTCCTGATTTTTTTCCCATCTATGTTATTTTCCTCTAGAATAATAAAAAACCAACCTAATAAAAGAGAAGTAGACCAGGACAGCAAGATCAGTGTGTTGTATCCACCAGTCCTCCCTCTGAAAGGAGAAACTTCTGCTTACTTCTGGCACTTCAGAAAAAACCATAAAAAAGAAAAGACAGACCTTGCTCATATGTGAGGCCGAGTAGGAGGCCAGCTCTTGCTTGCCTTCCTCTCATGAGCAAGCCAGCTGAACTCGCATATTTAGTGTGAACTTAAAGTGAGTGAGGCTCTGGAATGTACTCCTGATTTGCAAAGGGAAGTCAATCCCCAGAAGGAACTTCACTTGGATCCAGGTGCCCCTCATGGGTAAATACAGATGCAAAGTGGTGGTAAGCAAGGTTCTTCTATTGTGTTAATTAGCAAGTTCTAAGGTGGGGATTTAAGGGGAACTTTGTCCTGCACTGGATAAAAGTGAGGGAACTCTTCGGTACAGAAAAGGAGCCAAGGGAAGAATGTGCAGCTAATCCAGATGAAAGACCTACAGGCAGTCTTTAAAAACATGTCAGTACAACTGCCTGGGAGGTTTCCAAATGGATGCCACATCTTGAACATCTTTCACAGCTTTATATCTGCCTTCGGTATGGAAATGAGAGAAGGGAAATGCTGATAGGAGGGCTGAGAGGAATAAGTGAGGTTATTTGAAATGCAGTTGTTGTTCTCTGGTGTTCGTTCCCTCCTCCCCTTAAGCCCCCCACAACAGTTTCTCATTTTACAGACGAATCTGCCCTGCCAATTGTCTGTCTCCGAAGGGCAGGACTAGTGACAGGTTTGCAGCCCTAGATTTCTTTTGAGACGGCAGTTCTCAGCATCAAGGTCAAAAGCAGGGGTCGTGATCCCTCGCCTGCCTGTCTTTCACAGTGCTCCTGGCTACATGTACTTCTTTTTAGACATGGCAGATGGTGAAATACTAAAAGTACAAAGGATTACCCAAACCTATTCAATAGCTGAACTATTTGTGTATTATTGTTATTTGGGAGTAGGGGTGGCCTCGGGACACCCTCACTGTGTCTTTCACTTTAAGCTGCCCTTAGACATGTGATTTTGGAAGGCTAATGGGAAAAACAGTGCTCTTTGCCATTTCAAAAGGCTGCAAAGCATCCCCCAAATGCCTTTTCTGCAAATTTTCACATAAAATTTATGGCTGTTCATCACAAAGGCAATATTATTGCTACTTTGAAAAGAGCTGTGGCTATCCAGATCGTTACTAATAATTTATCAACCCATGTTTTCCTTAGGCCAATATTCTGAAATCTGAATGAGGCCCTAAAACTTTACTTGAGACTAGAATTTTAGTGGAGTTGTCCACAAACTAGAGCTGTTCAAAATATTCTGTGCAGCTTTGCTGTTGTGGATCACATGTGAGCAGAAGAGATTTGAAAGTGGAAGGAGAAGGCTGCCTGCCTCATTCTGTTAGAATGCTGATAATTTTGTTTCTATATTTTAGCATTTCTCAGTGATACTCAAACACAGAGTTTATTGATGAATCCTGAATCTGAGAACACAAGTTTTTTTAATCAAACCAGAAAATGCCTTTACTAATTTCATGCATTTTCTAGAAGCCTTTAACAATTACTGCAGGGCATAGACTGAACTGCTGCTGTGTTGGTACCAGTTGTGATGGAGAATGGTTCTGAGACTTCTAAATCTTTCCAAACCGCTCACAAGTGTCAACATACTCTCTGTTTCCTTCAGAACCACCAAATCTTGGCTGGAGGTGTGTGCATGAGGACATGGCAAGAGAAGGCCACATTCATCCTATCATTAAAAGAAAAGAAAAAGATGGGGAGGAAAAAAGATTTGGACTAAAATTTTATGGTGTTTCAGCCATGCTGCTCATAGGCTGTCATACTTTCTGGAGGAAAAGGATGCGCTCTGGTGTCACTGTCACCAGAAAAATGAGAGCAGTGTCTCAGCAGCCACGTGAGGAGAAAGCCACTGCTCACAGGTGCTTGGTGGAAGTTCTGTGAAATGACAGCAACACCAGCAAAGAGAAAGGAAGCAATTTTGGGGGCAATGGAAGTGTCACCAGGAGTATATTGTTTTGTGGATGATTATTCCATGGCACAGACCACACAAAAGGCTCTGGGGCTACCTTCAGTTGTCAAATTATGTTTGCTGTTAGCAGAAAGCCGCAGCAAATCTAAGACCATAATTTCGTGCTCGTGCGGCATTGTGAAAACTCTCACCTGAGCAATCAAAAATTTCCTTCTGAATACCCACAATATTATGCAATGCAGGCAACCTTTAGCATGCAAAGCCAGGCATATTCAGCTGGATGCTGCAGTGTTCCACCTTAGGGGCATAAACAGGGCTTGTTCTGTCAAACTTAACAGAAGATACTGAAAATATTCGTCCCATCCTACAGCCTCTTGGGAGTTTTGTCTCCATCATACAGAATATCAGAGAACTGAATCCCCTCAGAGCAGTGTTTTCCAAACCACAGTCTCATCCCGTGCATAGTCTAAGTTGAATTGTCTGAATGCAAATCGTGTATCCACACACACACTAAATTTCTAGAACCAGAATCAGGCCCAATGTATTTTAAAAACCCTGGCTTTAACTTAAAGGTTAAAGGAAAATGAGTAATGAACTAATTCTTAAACAATGCAAAATTGAGAAATGTTTCTGGTGTGCAATATATGTGGCTGTTATCCTCCTTGTGCCACTGGAGTTCATAAATACAATGTAAAGGAAATGTCCTTTCATCTAATATTAACAATCAGAATCTGAAAAAAAGACCATTGACCTTAACATGAACAGAATTCAAATGAGTAATAATTTCCTCCTATTTTAAAAACGCTTTCAATAAATTTATTGTTTTCAGTTTTCATAAGGCTTGGCTGGTGTGCTGGGAACACTGCTATTTGCTTATCAAGCTTCTGCCCATATATATTCTGAATTAATGAAAAGCTCTCTAGCCCAGTGCTGGCTGTGATAGGGCTGTGCTCATACATGCTCTGTTGAAGGGTGGGTGGAATATTCTGTATTTTCTCATGCACTATATTTCATTGTGGATTTTTTTCTGTGTGGGTGAGGGGGGAAGTGGATTACAAAATTAGGACTTTATTTTAGTTGCAGTGTAATTGCTTCAGCCTCCTTTAGATGTTTTGAATAACTCAAGAAGTAACAATGCACAAAAGCACAGGAAGCAATATGAGAAGCAAGCCCTTACCCAGCCGAGTTAAAATGCTTTGGCCACGGTTTACAGAGTCGGGTGCACGACATTAAGCACCAATACTTGGACTTGGTTCCCGAGAGGAGCTCTCTCCATCCACACCCACAGGTCCCATTGCCTTCAATGTTGTATTTGCCGAGGTTCTGGCATCAGATCCTCTGGGATGCTCCCAGAGGACTGAACTCACAGAAAGAAGTGTTCCATGGGATTGGTTGCACCTCCTGGTCCTACAGGTGAGCAGGAGATGCCCACATAAACAATTCCAACCTCGTTCACGATGCACCTCAGCCAAAACATCAGAGGTTTCCCCATTGTGAGAGAGAAGCAGGGCCTCTAATTTATCCCTTTCCTTCGAAGAAATGATTTCAAGGGCAGAAACTGTATATCCGTGGGCACAAAACAAATCTTGCTCTTATTCTTTCCGGGGCTGTGGGCAAGTCACTGCCTATCCCAGGGACAGAGTTTTGTTCTGGTTTAACCTCACTAATTTACTCACTGAGGTGCTGTGGAGAGGCTTTGCATAACGGATGGATTTGGGTTATTTTCATGAGATTGCTGCATTACTGAATGCTGTGTTTGAGCCTGTTGCAGCCTGGAAGTATCCTTGAGACATTTCCACTCTTTCTGTCCATACCACTGCAAAATCCTACACAGCAAGGAAAATAGGCTGTTATTCCAGGTTCTGCTTGAATGCCAGGGATTCTGAGAATGAATCTGGCCTGGGATCTGAAACTCTGTGGTCTGAAGAAAAAGGGAGAATACTCAGACGGGGAGGAAAAGAAACCAGGATGTTCTCATTTTAAGAAAATGTAAAGAGGGAGAAGAAACTGGGGCAGAAGAGAGAAACAGGAGGGTAAACCTTTATAGCAAAGGAGCTGTTCTCACAGCCGAGGATCAGAGAAACTGTCTGCATAGGATGGACAAATTGAGATCCCCTGATCCATGGGAAAAGCCAGGAGCTGCAGTGAGGGCCATCTCGGGACACTGACCAAAACCTACAGAAGTCTCAAGAGTGGTGGATTTCAGCATGGAGCTCCATCCTGCACTTCTGCCATTTCACCTCAGTCTTCGTGGCTCTTGTTCCGGTGAGAATGAAGGATCACTGCTTTTAGCACACTTTGTAAAGTCTGGAGTAACTTTGCCTCTTCCCTGAAAGAATAAGTTGAACCCCACGGCACCTGCAGGGCTTACACAGAGAACAGGACAGCTGAGCTGCAATGCCTCATTTCTAGGAAGGAGATGTTACCAAAACACGTTAAGTGCTGAAAAAACACACGATAAAGGAATGATCAGGTCACTTGAATTCAACAATTTTGGGAATCCCAAAACAGCAGCCTCTTTCCTGGGGAGCCGCGAGGGTTTCATGACTCTGGCTTGGTGTGATTGTGATGCACTCGGTGTGTCCTGCCCGTGGCTCTGACATGCAAAGGCTGAGCCCTGCTGTATTTATTTGTGCTGTAGCGGCACCTAAGGGCAGCCGAGAGCCTGCGCCAGGCTGTGACAGGCACCAGCACCTACCTGGAGAGAAAAAAAAACCCTTGCCTCTAAGTAAATGAGGGATAAAAGGCTGATGTGGGGACAAGTGGTGGCTGAGCTGAGCAAACTGACCCACGGGAAGTGGAAATGTATGTTTATTTACTTACTTTAGTCTTTTTTCTGCCTTGCACTTTTTGCAGTCGTACTCTTTCCGAAGCTGTCCACTGGTACCACCAGCTCCCTTCGTTTGCTTTACAGACTGTGAATCAGATGCTACTTGGGAACTAACACAGAAAATAATAATTTTCCTGCGGTGAAATGATTAATTTGGTGATCCAGCCTTCCAGAGGATGCACCAGGCCAGCATCTCCTCTGAGCGATTCAAAAATGCCAACAAAACAGCAGATATTTACTGTATAGATTGAAATGAGGTTGGAAAGCGAGCTCATTTCTGACCTACGAGAAACATCCAGCTGGACAATAAAATGTTTCCCCACCATCTTCTATTGCTGTCACCTGTTCTTTCCATGAGAGACGTGAGCTGGGACTAGTTCTGGTGTGATCAGTGCAGTTCCCCGAAGCCCAGTGAATGGCTCTGATTAGCCCCAGCCAAATATCTGGGCCACAGACTTTCAGGGGAGCCTTCTTGTCTCAGAGCTATTGTTAATATTTCCTGTTTATTGCAGTTCAGCACAAAGCCTTACAGCCTGTCCACACTGCCAAACAGCCAAGAAGCTGAACCACTTTTTAGTAAAGGTCTCTTGCCAGCTTTTGCATGTTTCTCACGTCAGTGACAAGAACTGAAACATCTGCAATGTGCCCAGTGGCAGTGTCCCCTCCCTCCAGATATTTAAGTATTAGTTTGAGCACTTCACAGAGTGATTTTGGATATCTCTCTGGATATGGTTTTTACCACGCAGCAGATTAGCTGTGGGGACTTAACTATTTCCCTTGCTAAAGGCAGATTTAGGATAGTGAGCTGGTAATTTATCAATACACTCTACAAAGAAATCCAGAGGACCTGGGGCAGGAAAAATGTATATTTCTCAAAGGACAGAACCACAGGCAGGAGCAGAGTCAGGAACAAAACTGGAGAAGAGAAGGGACAGGCAAAGCCAGAGGAGTGAGGAGGACAGTGCAGGGAACAGAGCACTGATGGACAGGGCTTTAATCACACTTGAATTAGCGATGTCTCAAGCTCCACAGGGAACCCTCTTCCTTCCTTCCTCCCCCATGTTACCATTAGTGAGACATTTCCAAAGGTACAAAGTGCCTTGTGGCCATGATTACTCAGCAGGAACTGCCATTAAAACTGCCTTTTAATGGCACTGAATGTCATTTTGGCCTGACAAGAAACACAGTCTAAGACCTGGTTCCAGTTTGTGGTGAGAATTGCTCTTGCTGATGAGTGAAAACCAAATTGAACAGGTGCTCAAGGCAGAAAATGGGGGATAAAAAAAGCATTATTAGGGCTAGACAGTGCAGTGGTGCTGGCAGCAATGATTTTATAAGCCATGACATGAACTGTACCACAGTTCCCCTCAGTCTCTTGGCACAGCTATAGAATATCCTGATTTTTGAGCTGTAGGAATTGAGCAAGGCACATAAGGATGTGAATTTCCTGGCCAGGGTACATCTCCAGCCCTAATACTGGACCTGTGATGTGGACATGGGCAGAGTGTACATGGGCTGAACAAAACGGAACACAAATCTCTTAGATGAGGAACTACACCAAGAAGGGGAGCAGAGCCTGCCAGTTCACTCAGTCTTCCAATCCAGGAGCTAGGGATGGTATATGAAGATGGCAGGGAAAGGCTCTGATTAAATGAAAGGAGACACATTACGGATGGTGTAGGTAATCTGTGGAACTTCTTGGTGTGGGATGTTGTTGATGGAAAAGCCTAAAATGGGGGCAAGATGAAGTTGCACAAGGCCATGCAAGAGAAACCTGTTGAAGGTTACTGAATAGGTAAAGATTACCCCAATTTAGAATATCCCTGGTGCAGGAATGGCCAAGGGCTGCAATTACTCAGGGTATCTCATAGTTCTTGACCTGTTCCTATAGATTTCCTTAGGCATTCACTGTTGGTTGCTGCTGGAAACAGAATGTTGGACAATAGGAGCAATTAATCTAATGCAATATGGCCATTCTTACAGTTAAGTGCAATTAAATATTATTGTGCAAAAAAGATCAATGGCTGCCCCGGTTTGATATTAAAAAGCTGTGGCCTCTCTGAGCACCTTCAAACTCTAGACAACATCAGTAAGGACAAGCTGAGGGAAGATAGAGGTAATTAATTTTGTCATTCTGATGACCTAATACTCAAGGGTGTCACAGCCCTTTCTCTTAGCATTTGACTGAAAAGTACGTGGGGTATATGGGGACTGTCATGTTTGACATATTTGGTTTTCCTTGGGTTTGATGGGCTCTATTCTTTGGGCAGTTTATCTACAGCAAACACATGCAGGTGAGAAAAGGATTTGGATATGAACCCACTTAGCTAAAAGAAAGATGCAGGACTGCAAGATTTCCCCACACAGACCCAAAACTGTTGCAATGGCTTGTAATAGAGCCATCTACTGACTCACACTGATACTGCCTGTCTCTGCTCCTGGGAAGGGTCCTCAGAACCAGGCTGCATCCTGCCTGTGCTCACAAACGGGATAATGATCCACTGCAGAAAGCAGGCTTTTAATAGCAGAGTGCCTGAGAGTAACACAGTCATGGGAATGGAAGCAGAGATGATTCCTTGGCCTGGAACAGCAGGTTGGCTATCGTGGAGGCCAGATAGTGTGATAGCTCTGAACACTAGCTGAAGAGCACAGCCGCAAGAATGGTGTTATTTGATGAGAGCTTGGAGCAGATGGGCAGTGTGGTTAATTAAAGGGCTAGGGATAATGTTTCCTCAATTTGGAAAAAAAAAAAAAAAAAAAGAAAGTAGTTGGAAAGCATTTTAAGAAACCATAATCTGCATGTACAGGATCTCTCAGAAGGGAAAAATTGAGATAGTGGAAACTTACAAAATAAAAGTTTAAAAAAAACAGTTTGTTTAAGGTATGGGAATATTCTCACAAATGAGATAACTGCTCTTAAAATGGATTGTGACAAGCTTGTGTTGGTGATTGGATGGCAAGGTTACCAGCAATGGCAAGAGAATGGAATAAGTAACCTAGGAGGTTTGATTATTCCTATGTGCCTAATCTCCATTAGCGTGAAGAAAGCTGATCCACACAACATCGCTACAGATCTGGTTGGGGGAATTTGCTATCTGAGAGCTCTGAAGAGAGTATTGAAGATCTATGCAAACTCCGAAAAGGGCAACAGAGCACATCTGATCTGGAATTTTTGCTGTTGCTGCTGAGCGCTGCTGCTGCGGTGGTCCCCGGGGGTTTCGGTGGTTCAGAGGTGTTCGGTGTTGCACGAACAGCTCTCCTGCTTGTTCCTGCTGCTGCAGCTCCATTTGCTCCTCAGCCAGATAAGGGGTGCAAGCAGAGGTGGAGACAATGTTTGTTAAGGAAGCTTCTTTGATGCCATATTTTTATATGTGCAACCTATGATTGAGATAACCCATATCTATCCCTTTAAAAGTGCCATATCTTGAAAATTAATTTTCCCTCAGATACTTCTAGGCTGACTCACTCTCTCCTTGGTGGGGTGGTTGCAGAGCCCTCAAATTGCCCAGGTGGTGGTGGAAACTACCTGCTGAGGGAGTCTGGGGTGGGGAGCAGGTCAGACGTGGGTAATGTTGGGATAACAGCAGAGAAGTTCATGTGAAAAGCGGAGGCTGGTGGGATGTCAAGGAAGAAAGCTTTAGGTTAAATTTCCTCTTGTAGTACTCACAATTTAACCCTCACTGTTCCTGAAATAATTATGGTTTTGGCAGCTAAAACCCAGATTGTACATGTGAAAACATAGCAGATCAAAGCAAAGCAAAGCAGACAAAAAGAAATACCAGAAACTTCATTTTTCAATGTGTAAGATGAAGACAATATCTATCCAGCTATGAAGAGAGCTAAAAATGAATATTGTCCACAGACTTGTTGGTAATAGTCACGGTAAACTGAATTACACTAATGTAGTGCTGCCTTTGAACAAAAGCATTGCAAAGAGTGTTTAAGAGATCTGAAGAGTAACAATAGATTAATAGAGTTGTTGGAAGAAATGGAAAAGAAATTAGAGCATGAGTAATGCAAACAAATTTCTGTGAAATAACAAAAAACCCCTGCAATGACCATTCTTCTTACCCACTTTGGCAGTTAACATGCCAATTATGCTTTCTATGTAGACAGTCAAAATTTTTTAAATTAACATAGAAGGTATGTTATAAGCAAAATTGCATTTGATCAGATGCTGCAAGTTGGTAAAAATAGCTTTCATGTACTGTAGGATTGGCCTGTGGTACTTACTGTACCAGACATTCTTGAATCAGGAACTTGGCATGATTAGGGCAATTACTCATGTTTGAGTAAGACAGCGGCCCAGGTTATATAAGACACTTAGACTGGACCACAAATAAATGAAAAAAAATGTGGTTAAAATGAGAGTTTTGTTATAAGGATCAAAGTGTCAGAGTTTTTAACTGGAATTTTGGCTCCATTGACAGTGATTGGAGTTCTGCATTTCACTTACAGCTCATGTACCTAATTAGACTTCATGCAAGACCTTCTATTGGCCTAAAATTTGGGGGTTAAAACTGTGCACATGGTATTATTTATGTGATCTTTTAAATCTTCACTTTAACAGGTCTTGGAAGAACAATCTGTGGTAATTTCTGAACTGTAATGATGGTTAATTTAAAATTTGATAAGTCTGACTTGGCCCACTGGGAAGTGCTTTATACCTTTCTAATTCATGGGAATGATATGACATTTCTCTGTCTCATTAAACGGCAAATTTAATTGTACATCGTTGAGCTCTTGGAGAAAAATTAACTTATGTACCCCAGAAGAAATCACTTTTTATTATGCCAGCTCCAGCTGCAGTAGATAGCAAAGCTATTATCAGGATATAGCTGTCTTGCATTCTTTCTTAGTCTTTAGGGCAGACACCAAGAAATGGTGTAGCTATGGAGAAAAACTAAATTGCAAATTGCAAAGAGTGTAAAGAACCTTTCCAGAACAAACAGAAGTCAGGAGATCCCAACAATCTTCTGCAATGAACTCTCTTACACAAAGTGAATAGAAAATATATTAAAATCTGGGTTCATGTATTTTTTTGTTTTCCCTGAAATGAGAAAATGGGAAAGTAAATGAGGTAATATTCAGTTTTAAGCAAAAAGACCAATTGAGAAAGGAGATTTCTAGTAACTCTTTCTATTCTGGTGTGTTCTGAGTTTACTGGCTTCCATAAGTTTACACAGCTTTGTTTGGAGGAACTGACTTCTCATCCCATAACCCAGAGCAAGAAACTTGAGTGAAGTGATAGGAGATCTATCAGTGCTTGACTCCTCCTGATATAAACATGAAACAAATATCAGATTCCCCAGCAGTCCTTATGTTGGCTGCCGGCCAGAAGGTGTTGTTCTTTTTGGAATTTATGGAAGATGATAGGCTGGCCCATGGAGGCAAATCATACACCCTGTAGTAAAATCGTGAAGTGTATTTTGTGTGCACATCGTAAGCGGAGATGGGTCAAGCAGTGTCCCTGTAATGTGAGCACTGGCAAGCTCAGCCTGGGGCAAGAATGGGAGGGAATAATGTGTCTTACAGCTGTTCACGTCGTTCATTTCAGCAGGGAGATCAAGTGTGCAGCCAGCAGAGGCTTCTCCCAGCCCAAAATACTGATCTGCATAAACACACATGCAGCAGCTACAGCTGTGTGAGCACTGGCACCTACATTAATGCATAAAAAAATCCTCATTTTACAAGGACCAGCTCAGCATGCTCTTGCAGAGCTCAAGAAGAGGGCTCACTTAATTATAGGAGTGACAGAACACTATGAAAAGCACCCATGAAGACTTCTGCCAGTCTTGAGATCTGTTTAACTAGAAGAAACATAACTCTGAAGACTTTTTTTTTTAGAAAAGCAATCTCCAAAGACTCCTGTCACTATCAGCCAAAATAGGCTCAGTGGCAGTATCCACGAACACTAACGGAGCATTTACTGGGCTTCTAATTCATACAGCATCCTTTGCAAGGATAAAGAAGACAAAAACGTCTCAAAACATTCTTCCCCACGGAACTGCATAATCACGTCTCTTTCCTTCCTTCTAGCTCAGTGAGAGCCACATCCGACAAGTCGCACAAAAATTTGTTTATCTTGAAGTGCGTAAGTGGTACAAATGAAGTGAATGGGATTACTCACATGCTGAGAGATAAATATGTGCTTTGCTGGATCAGAGCCACAGATCTCAGCAACTTGGGCTGAGCTGTAAACATGGGCTGCAGAAAAGATCCCAGTTCTTTGACCAGATGCTGCACTACTGGATCCCTTCTGTAGTAAACATGTCTGGTTGCCAATTTCTGTGTATTATTTCTCCTTGTGACTGAGGCTTTTTCTCTGTTCTCGGTGGCAGGTAAGACCCAATTACCTTCTAACACATTACGCCTTACTAACATGATACACCTTCAGAAAAAAGATAATAAAAAGTCCCATTAAAGGGTATTTCGATGTATTTTTAACCTCTTTGCCTGCTCTCTCACAGACTTAGCAAATAAGTAACAGTCCCTGGTAGATGAGTCCTACTACAAAGAAGCCATCTCTTGCTCAGGAGCATCCTGAGCCATCACAAGCAAGAGGGAATAGGAAAGTCTCCAGGAAAGGATCTCTGTATGCTTGTCATCATTCAGATGAGCCAGAAATACAGTAATGAATGGTTCTTCTAGCTTAGGCAGAGAAACTAAACTTGAGAAAACTACCAGTGGAATATCTCTAGCTTCCTGTTTCCCAACCCATTCTGATGGCCGGAGCATAACTCAAGGTTCACACATTTTGTTCCTGTCTGTCATGACTTGAATTGTCATGGATGAAGAGGCGAGGGAACAGAAAGCAGATCAACAGGCAAAGAAGTAAGAGCTGGAAGGGAGAGTGGGGCTGCTGTGAAGGAAAGGGATCAAAAAGAATGCCTGGTAGGGTGGAGAGGATGGTTGGTTATAAAAGGTAAGTAACTGAGGGAGAAAAGGATTTAAGGAGTGTGGATAATCTGAATTTGTCTCATTTCTGGTTTTGCTGGGGTGTATCAAACCTCTTATGTGAGACCCGGAAGGATGAGGTGTATGGAGCAGTGCTGATGTCTTAGATTCATATCTGTGAGGCTTTTTCACTCAGATGAGATAAGGGGGGGATTGCTATATGGTCTCTTACACCTTCAAGACCATGAAAAAATGTGTGGAGCCCTTTCCTCATTGGCTTGGCACACGTCCTTGGAAGGGATGTCCTGCAGCCCTCTCCCCTCACCACCAGAGATGGTTCTGTTCGGATGCTTTGGAGAAAGCTCTCTGCTCTCTGACTGAAAACATCCCACTCTGACTCTGGCGGCTCCAGACAGAAGCCTGCTGGCAAATTCTTGCCTTCTTTCCCGGGTTGATGTCCCAGCAGGAGCTCATGAGGGATGATTTGACACCATCAGGCCCCAAACAGCCATGGGGGAAGGGGAGGATGCACAGAGTGGGGCCCATCAGGGTGTACTGCCATGGTGCATCACAGCCACCCACCCAGGGCTGTCCCCTGACAGTAATGAGGTCCTTGGCAGGTAACAAAGGCCCTGGAGTTATTACTTCTCCTTTGCATAAGCATGCGAAATTAAGGGCAATTATCCATGGCGTATGGCACAGGAGGCAATGCTTAATTAGTGTCTAAGGGAGGCACATGATTCTCCTGGAGACACGCAGCCCTCCCTCCTGTCAGGCCATCAGGGCTGTTCTCCTGGAGACACCCAGGCCTTCCTCCCCTGAGGACACCAGAGCTGTTATCCCTCACCTCACAAAGCAGAGGTGGGCACGGTGCCATGGGAATGTCCTGCAGAGTTGGGGGTTTGGCACTAAGGATGCCATGTTATGATGAGGCACTGAAAGACCTGGGAGTCCTCTCACACTCAGGGAGTTTAGGCGCCATTGGTGTGAGGTGGCCACTTCATGGGGTTTTTGTGTTTTGTTTTTCAAATGGCACTTTTTGACGTGAGAAGCAGAACTTGTGCAGTGTTTGTCCCAGAGGGCAGGGCAGGAGGGGTTGCAGGGGGCAGGAGAAGCAATAGCAGGGATGGTGGACAGGCAGGAGTACAGGCACTGCCTGTGCTCAGAGGGAGCCAGAAACCTCCAACACCAGCCCTGGCCATGAATACAGAGCAAAAGCTGAGAAATGCTGTCCCTTCTTTCCCACAGACCTGCTGGACAGCATTTCAGAGCTGAAAACCAGCACTCACTCACCAGCTGCAGCGAGGGCTGGGCACTCAAGGTACCAAAAGCATCCTGATGTGTCCCAGCACTGCCACTGCTCCTGCCAGCTGCCTGCTCACTGAAGAACTGCCTCACACAGCAGTCTCTTTTGGCCTGGCCCTGCATGCTGTTGCGAGTTTTTTAACATTCCGGGCTTATGATGATTTTTGTGAGGAGGGACATATTCCCCCACTCCTCCATTTCATCCTCCCCAGGGCTGTCGGTGCTGTATACAGCGGGACAGGACCTGGGGTCTCGGGGGACTTGATCTCCTCACCTGGCACACCCCACAAAGCTCTTCCTGGGGTGGGCACTCCTGTCACACCAGCTCGGTGACAGTGCTAGGTAACGATCCATCTCATATGGGTTTGCTTTCAGAAATGTGGTACTGAGTTCTCTTTAGTCTTAAAGCTTTTCTTCACCAAATGGTTGATGGAGTATTTAACAGAGGAGTAGCAGGGCACTTTATAAGAAGAAAATATCGTAAATATATGCAAAGGATGTTGAAAATGGATGCTCTGATTGCAGAGACTTTTAGACTCTGGTGAAATATAACAATGTTGAGCAATTGGCAATTGGCCTGTTAATAAGCTGCTGGCAGCACTGCTGCAGATGCTGGCAGGCCCTAACATCAACCTACATTGAAAAAACGATTGCAAATGCTAAACAGAGACAGCTGGCTTTGAGTTGAGTTACAGCTACACTTAGTAGCTTAAAAATGGACTTTCCATCCACTCCTGAGGTGTGTGGTTAGGGGGATATGTATCAGCACTGCAGCCTTGTCAGCTCCTCTCCATTTGGAACAATTAACTGAAAAAACCACGACAGAAAATCAATGCTGTTGAGGATTAATGAGCCAAAGCATGTACTTCAAGTGAAAATGTTTGCAGTCTTTCTTTAACACGAAGCCTCATGTAAGATAACGATGGAAGGGATGAGTGGCAGGAAGACACTCTTTCTGCGCTATCCCCACTGTCAGAGCAAAAGGTGACAAGCTCTAGTGTGCGAGGGTCTGCTGCAAGCCAGTCAGCTCCGACACTGCATGGTGAAGTTGATGTCAGAGATAGGAACAGACTTGAGTTTATTCACCCCTTTCCCTTTCCCTTTCCCTTTCCCTTTCCC
>VZRL01002249.1:569361-661992 GCA_013397895.1 Origma solitaria
CCCTTTCCCTCTCCCGTTTTTTTCTCCTCGTGGATGTTGTAGGTATTTTGCCATTACTTCTCTCTGCCGCATTCGGGACACGATACAGATCCTTCCAGCTGTCAGCAGAGGCCGCTTGGAGGAGTCCCTCTTGTCTTGTCCCTCTTGTGTTGTCCCTCTGTCCCCTCTGCTTGTCCCCCTGGCACAGCTGCGCATCCAGCTGTGCTTCCAGGTGACAGTCAGGCCGTGTTGCCCTGCTTTGGTTCAAAACACAGCACACACGGCTGCTTCGTTTCAGTTCCCGAGGTCCCTGCAGTGCCGTGGAGGGACAGACGATGGCACTCCAGCACCGCCTTTCCTTCTGCTGCCGGAGCATCATTCCCGGAGCCCTGACCCCCTGGCTTCCAGCTTCCTTTACTCCTGGTTTGGCACCCGTTCTCTCTCGGAACAACACGGGTCCCCTCGGTCGCTGCCATGGGGAGCCTGGGGTACGTCCAGAGAGAGCTGCATTGCCCTCATTGCCCCAAGCTGTGCGAGGGAAGATGCTCAGAGCCTCTCTTTAGATCACATTTTCCTCCCCCTCGATCGCTGCATCGCTCCCAGCGCATTCATCTGTCTCCATCAGGGTCTGTCGCGTACCGCAGGGGTGACGTTTTACTGTCAGTTTGTACAACACTCAGTGTCTCTCCTGACACCGCTTAAGACCACATTTTCTTTTTACGCAGCTACATCACGTTGGCAGCATGTAATCATCCCATAATCACCTCATATGCACAGGTCTTTATCTGCTTCACTCAGTTCTAGCTAATGAGTTCCCAGCTTATAGAAAAGGTTTTGTCATCAGTTCCTCATTGCGAGACCCTGAACATTGCACTGGGAATTACGTACTGTGAATTTCATAGGATTTTTATTAATACTCCAGTTCCTTAAATTCACCGAGTTTTTCTCATACAGCATCCCAAATTCTTTACTCCATGTATGATGCCTCCTACCTTTGTGTCATCAGCAGATGCTGTTAATAATACCCTCAATATTTATTTCAGTCCACTAATGCAAATATTAGTCATTATTACCTCTGATAATCTCCATTAACAACTATTCTCTGACGTGATATTTCTCACCTTAACATCAGCCATTGCCACATCCCCTTAGCCAACTCCTTATCCACCATATAGTTCCCATAACAGTAGCTACAGTGCCTTGTGATTTGCTCCCAAGTGAGATTAAACCCAAACAGAGGTGACTTTTCACCCTGCTTTTGAGCAGGGCAGTGTCAGGTGAGTTGGGCAGAGCACAGCAAACTCAGTCTCCACTTTAGCGCCTTTTCATTATCCATTTCATGCACAGAGCAGAGCTCTGAAGGCTTTGCCAGGGAAGTGGTCAGTGGTCAGCCCTTCCCTTGCAGCTCCCTCCCGCTCTCCAGAGAGGCAGGGAATGCTGCAACCAGCAACTCATGTGCTGGGTCCTGTGCTGCCCATGCTGGCAGGGAAATCTCTGTGCTCCTACAGAGCAGCCAGCTCCCAGTCAGAGCTCCAGGAGCGATCGTAGAATTCTACTCAAGCGACAGCATTCAAATCTGGCTTTGGTCACAGGGAAGGGCAAAACAAGGCGCGGTGACCTGCTCGAGGTCATTGAGCAAAGCTAAAGGCAATGCTCCCTACAGGAAGGGTGGGAATGGCATGATTCCTTCTCCTTCACCTTCCCACTGCAGCATGAGGCCACTCCAGGGCTGCTGCTGGCTGGTGGCTGGGCTGGCTGCAGCTGAGAGCCGGGCTCTGATGCACACAGACATCCTCACGTGTCGCAGGCGTACACAGAAAGGGCTTGGCTTCAATTTTAAACTATTGCTGGTATTTTAGACCATTGCGCTTGAATCAAACTGGCAGGCTCCACTGAGAGCTTTTCCAGACAGTAGGGAGCACACTTCCTTTATTTTTCAGCAGCTCAGCTGGAGACATCCAAAAGAATCCTCTGCGTTTCAAAAGAGGCTATAAATGAAATGCTTGTGATGTGGCTGTGCCAGCTAGACAGGGAGTTCACTATGTGAGAGAAACTTTATAGCTGCACTGCTGATGGGGACTGGCTTGTGTGGGTTTGTGGCAAACCCTGCTCCATGGCTCAGGGACATGATTCTGCTCCCCACACTCTGGGGCCACCACTTAATTAAATATTGCACAGCTTAAAATCTTTATGGGATTTCATTTTTAGAATATGTAGAAATTTCTAGCCTAATGTACTTATGATTCAAATATATGCAGTTAATTGATGTTTCCTGTGGCTTCCAGATGGTCTAAAAGGAACATTTTATATTGCCCTGATTACTAGCACAAGAAAGAGATTTTAGGAAGGAAATGGAGCACTTCAACCTGAGACAAGTATTTGCAGTACAGCAGACAGGGAGGTCGCAGAGAAAAGGAAAGGACTGTCTGGGTGTTCTCCTCTGCCATCAGGATGTCTTTTTTGCTTTAGTCTCATTCTTTAATGATTTGTAGTATGGGGAAATATAACTAATTTTATGTGGTTTTACCTTATAGAAGAGGAAAACAACTGCTGGAATGACTGAACTGCCAACACGGAAATTATGGGCAACTTAGGCATCCATTTCTCCACAAAGGAGAATGTGGTGGGTGTGGCATTGCTCCTGCTGGTGTCTCTCACAGAGACAGCGAGAGTCTGGTCACTGCAATCTTGAATGCAGTGTGATCAGGAAGAAGTGCAGGACCTGCTCAGGAGCATCTCTGGGAGCCCAAAATTTTGCCCCTTGGGTTGATACAGGCAAGGCCGCTTTAGGGGCAGGGTTCTTCCCCAGACTGAATGTCTCCAGGGTGCTGTGCTGTGCTGTGTTTTTGGCCCATTGCAGTGGGTACTGATGGTGGCTGTACGTGAGACTGATCAGACTGATCAGATTGCTGTCTACCCCTTACCTGGACCTTCTGTTTTTAAACTGAGGTGATATCAATTATTGACCATTAATACATTGATTTCACAATAGGCCTGATTTTTTAAGCAATGAAATTACTGATTTTAGCTCTATGTGAGTGCAGCAGATTTGGTGTGAACTTTATCTGTCAAGAGTACATGCAAACCAGTTTGAAATCACTCCTGAAGATATAGGCAAAGGGAAACACTTACTATTGTCACAAAATTATTTGAAAATTCATTCACGTGAATGAAATCTGCAGATGCTGCCTGGAGAAGCTGTGGATGCCCCATCCCTGGGAATGTTCAAGGTCAGGTTGGATAGGGCTTTGAGCAATGTGGCTTGGTGGGAGGTGTCCCTGCCCATGGAAGGGGGGTGGAATGAGATGACCTTAAAGGCCCCTTCTAACTCAAACCATTCTATGGTTCCATTATTCTATGTACTCCATGTCCTAGAAGTATTTGATTGCATAGCTGAGGAACAGAAATAGCACTACCTGACCTATCTTCCCTTTTAAGCTCTTCAGTTTAAAGGTTGGGGTGTTAGGCAGTCTCACTGTACACACACTTCTAAAAGGTAAAAATGTGTTTGGGAAATGGGGTCACGGAGCATAATTGAACCCCAGGAAACGCCAGCTAGATCAGAGGCTTTCTGTCGGAGCTGCCCTAAGCCAGAAAGAGGCCCCGTTCTTCCCCAGCCAAACAGTTTGCTGTGAATATTTCACACCGAGCTGTGTACAATGAATCACACAGCTCCTACACTCATTTACACCCCGGGTCACCCAGTGGGGATTCCTCTGCCGCTGCCATTCAAGGCGAGATGCTATAATAAACCTTACTAATAATACTGCAACTTTGTCTGTGAGCACTGTGTGGAGTACAAGGAAGCCATTCGTCTGGAGAAGGGTGAAAAAAGTTTGGACAAGACAGTTTCCTCAGCTCTTGCATGTCTTTTCTTGCTATCAAACCACCTTAAGCTGTTTAGTGTTTGTTTTGTTGTTTTGTTTTAATATTAAGGCCTAATAAGATCTTTTGGGAAAAAACACAAGAATATATTCAATAGGCAAAAAACCCCATTTCTCCAAGGCATTCCTCATCTTGACTGGAGCATTTCTGTAGGGTTTTAAACAGGGAAAAGCAGACACTCTCCAAAGCCAGCAAACATGTATGTATTCCTCTGCTGATGCACACAGGGGCAGAAGAAGTTAGCATCTAAAAGCAGGGGCGTTTTTGCTGCTTTATCTGTCAGGACTCTGATCATCTCCCGATATTTCAATTAGTTCTGTTATTAAGGACAGAGTAGAATTGGGGTTAGAAGGTGTGCCAGATCAGAGCAAAGGTTTGACCTCTCTCCAGATGAGTTATTAAACCTGCCCTTTAGCAGCAACCCATTTATTTGGCATTTTTTCCTTGCTTTTGCCTGGAGAACTGCTGGGGACCAGGGTGAAGACCCCTGACTTGTAATGTGGCAGCAAGTCCTGTATGTCCTTTAGTGCTGCCTGGCTGAGTGGGAGCTATGAAACAGGTCTCCATTAAGGTGTTTCTAATTGAATTGGTCTGTAAGAGGAAGGCAACTCCTTCGCTGAAGCCTTTGGCCTCAGTCCCGTTTGCTCCCTGCCCTCCATTCCCCAGCTCCCTGCTCAGGAAAAGAGAGGTAGAGCACAGGGTCAAGAGCTGCCCACGCAGTCCCTGCCCTGCTGCCCTGCACTCCCCCATCCCTGCGGCTCCTGACAGGGACAGCCTTCTCCAGCTCCAGCTCCGGAGAGAGGGCATGCTGGCAGAGCAGCTAAAGAGGAAAAGAGAAGGGGAGCTGTTGGGGAGAATGAAATAGGAAAGCCTTATAAATATTATTACCTGGCAAAAGATGCAGAGAATATGGAAGCTATAAGCGAGATTGAAATGAAGACAAGCCTTGAGATACCAAACCCCAGTTACTGAACAACTGGAAAACAATGGTATGGCTACTGAAGATAATCCCCCTTTTGATTAAACAACTCCCCTTTTTGATTAAACAATACCCTCTCCTTGCAGACAGCTCCAAGGGTCAGAGCAGACCCTACCAACTTGGCAGAGGGTCCAAAAAGCAGTTTTTAGAGTTTAAAATATAACACTGTATGGTAATGCAATGACTCTCATAGGCTATATGTAAATGTTGTAGGATTTGTAGCTTGTTCTAGATTGGTTAGTGAATTAGAATATTCAGCACAGAAGATGATTTATTGTATTGTAAACGGCAACCACGGTATTCTATTATTATTCGATTCTTCTTCTTTCTTCTCTCTCTCTCTCTTACTTCTCTGACCCTGCTTCAAGCTGCATCTGGCAGCTCCTAGCAGATCTCCTACACCCATGCCCTTTCACAATAAACCTCATACTCTAAGACCAAACTTCAGAGATCTCTTGTCTCCATCCCGACCGTCTGAAACAAAACCGACCAAATCCCACAGATGCCAGTTCTACAGAGAGCTTTCTCTCCGCTGATGTTCACTCACTGGTCAAGATGCTGCGTCTGCCCAGCTGGGCAGAGCTGTGTGCAGCCAAGTGCTTTGCCCCAGCATCGCTGGATTTGCCTGGCATGGCATTTCTTTTCACTGAGATGCTCGGAGTAAATTGTCTTGTGGAGCATCTTGCAGTGCTTTCCCTCTGTTTTTCCCCAGAAACATTTCATGCCAGTGTGAACTGGAATCAGTGCATTGGCTTCAAAGGGCAACAGGTTTGTCTGACAGCAAAAACAGGCCCCACCATAGACCATGAAAAATTTGGGAGTGTGAGGCTCCTGCTCTTTTAAAAGCTTCATCTCAAAGGCTGGGCCAGATTATCTGTCCTTTCCTTCCATCTCCAGAGGAAATGGGGAACAGCTTGATCCTTTAGGGCTTACAAACCCTCTCAGCACAAGGCTGACCACAGAGAGTGAGAAGTGGGTAAAGCCAGCTATTATAGCAGTCCCCAAAATAGCATCTGAGGGGAGGACATGTGGCCAGGCCCCGCTGAGCACTGCCTGGGCTGGGCTGGGCTGGGGGGGAAGCAGCCTTGTGCTTTGGCCCAGAAAAGAGCAAACACTGCGCGGCTGCTACAGGGCTGCTTGGGAAGGAGAAATGCTCCTTTTCCTGCCTTACTAGGGAAAGGAATTGCAGCTAGGCTTTACAGAAAGGATCACAAAGCTCAGAGAGTCCAACAGACATGAACCAGTCAAAGGCTGTGAAACTGGACACAAGAGTGTCCCCTCCTATTGGAAAGGAAGCTTGCCTTGTTTTCATTGTTATAATGAAGCATTAATTTCAATAGTGACCAGCCTCTTGTCCCTCCCAGCACCAAACTTGGTACTTTATTGAGCAGCTGGAAGCCACATGGCCCTGGGTGTTTGTTTTAGCAAAACACTTTCATATGTCACCTTTGGATCCTTCCTAGATAGGTGGGGGGTCAGTCAGCTGCACCATGCCTCATTTGCCTCCTTCAATAAATAGCACTTTCCTCCCTCTTCAGTGGTTTGTTTTTTTGGGTTTGGTTTTTGGGGTTTTTGGTTTGTTTGTTTGTTTTGTTTTGGGGGTTTGTTTTTTTGTTTGTTTTGTTTTGTTTTGTTTTCAAATAAAAGCACTAACAGACTCAAACATGCCCTGGATTGCCTGGGCCACACCACACCCTGTGTTTTCTGAAGGAAGCCTATTGCCCCTTCCCCTGGCTATGTCCTGTCTCTATCCTTAGCCTTTTTTAGAGTAAGGTCACTTTGTTTGTGAGGCTGCCTTTGTGCTTAGACTAATGCAATATTGTTGTTATCTCACTAATTTTTCTTTCTTTCCAACACTGCCGTACGGTGGGGCACTGATCTCTGATCCTTTCTGCACACAACAATATTAAAACCAAATTAGAATGGACTTCCCCAGCAGCCACATGTACCACTGAGGTGAACTGCTTCGATTAAACAATCCTAGTGTCGGGCAACTTTTCCAAAGAAGCCCTTTCTGCCTTGAAACAGATGTGCAGCTGAACTTGGTCTAGTCCAGGCAAACACAATATGGGTTGAGCTCCCTTCTCCTGCTTGGCTTGCACAAGCAGATCCCAGCTGGAATTTGGGTCCTTGCATAACCCAGCAGCAGCTGCTGCTGGTCTCCAGCACCTCATCCCGCTGCTCGCCGTGGAGACTGAGTTCTCCCTGGCAAGCCTTGCTGCAGGGTCAAGCTGGTGAGCTTGTTGGGACAGGGAAGAGCAGGAGCTGTCTCTGGATTCTGGAAGTAGGAGCTGGTGGTACATGATGAGACAAAGGTCTGGAGAGCGAACGCAAGATGGTTTGGGATGAAATCCATCTCTTTCTCTGAGCTGGATGGGATTCTCACTCCTCTTACTGAGTATCAGCAAATGGCATGCATTTCTTCAGAAATGTATGCTAATTGGAGCTTTTAAGTCATTAGCAGCTCAGTTTTATTACAGCTAGACATGGTGGGCTCCGAAGTGACTGTCTGACTCTGCAAGTCTGTACCAGCCATGACGACTCTGCATATCAAGCACAAAAACATGGCTGCAGCTGAAAGCTCTTTGGTGGTTTTGCTTGCCTTTTTTTTTTTTTTTTGATTCCTGTTTAAATGAGTTAGGGCTGAGGCGACAGCATTTTTATTTAATCCTGGTTATTAGTCTCTAAAGTTGTCTTTAATTGAAGCCAGATCCTGATGCTGTTACTTCTGTTGAATCAAACCAGAGACAGAGGAGTGACACAGGGCGCAAAGAGTGACACAGCTTGAATCTGGCCTGTACAGATTATGAATTCCTTGGGTGTTAAGATTCTCATATCATTTGCCTGTGAAGTGCTGTGGTGCTGTGTAAACAACAAATAAATAAATACAATTTTTCATCATCCCTTTTAATGTTTATTGTCTTACAGCCTAGGATAAAGCAGCATTTCCCTGTGTTGTAAGAGCAGCAATGTCCTGGACTCTGAAGGAGTTACACAGGCAATATTATGCACCTGACTTAGTTAATTAACAAAGGAGAAGCCACGTTGTGAACGCTGCATTTGCTTCCCACTGGCTTCTTACATGCTGTGCCTATCAAAAGAGAACAGCAAACATGTGTAGAGAAATGAAAGAAGCCTCTTTGATTGTGTGGACTTTCTAATAAGTGGCACTTTACATTTTGTAGATCAAGGTCTGGAAATAACACTGGCAGTAATTATGCACATGTGGCATGTCACCTTGATGCACTGGTGTGGAATTGAAGGGGAGAGCAAATTTACATAACTAATCACTGACAAACAAGATAAAGTGATTGCTATTAGCAAGTTAACTTTTCTCTACAATTACCACCCTGCGCTATGTGAGATACCCCACCTAGTTATCTCTGTGAAGAACAAGGAGGGCCTGCTGTGCTTCAGATATCTGCACACTGCCTTTTTTGTGGCAAATCATAGAATATCCTGTTAATTTACTTCTCATCCTTCGCTGTGAAACTTAGAATCATCCCCTGGGAAGAAGCTGAGAGAACAAGGCTCTCGCTGTGGTATATAAATGAATGGAGATTGTGCACAAATATAAGTCACAAAACTTGGTCGAAGGTCTTTAAAACTGGGCTCATTCAGAACACAATATATGGGGGACCCAAAACAACAGGTTTTACGTGGGTTTTTTAATTGGATTATTTAATTCTTTACAGGTTTCAAGGGGACACATTTCCAAGCTCCTCTTTGCAGCTACTAAGGCTGGAAACACTGTCTTTAGCTCTGAGATTTTTTCAGTCAGTGACTGGGATCCCAGATATTGAGGTGTTGGCATTAACTACTGTGCATCTCATCATTAAAACAGGGATTTCTTGCAGGGTGTGCTTTTCTGTGTCACCTGGATGGTTCCTGTCTCTGACAAACACACTCTCCGAGAAGGTGACATGTGTTGCTGTGTCTGGATGTGGATGTGTGCAGCTCCTTAGATCGTGGATGGGATTGCTGAGATGTTCTTCTATCGACACAGATCTCCCTTTCCCCTTCCAGATGCTTCTTTGTGTCCCTGACTTTTCACATTTACACTGTGAAGGGCAATGCTTTCTGCCTGCCAACCACCTTGTCCACTTAATGCACCCTGCTTATCTTTTCCTGTGGTTCCCCTCCTTGGTTTTTGCATGTAGGACATAGATGTGGCTATTCAGCAGACCAAGAGCTTGGAGATGTTTATTTTCAGGTCAGTGGCACCCTCATGTCTGGGTCACTGGATGATCAATGAGTTAGTTCCTTACAGTGAAACAGCTGGAATGAGTGCAAGGCGCTGCCCAAGTCTCTTGGCTCCACGGCAAGCTCTGGAAAGGCATCTCTAGTTCAAGGGCTTTCCTGGTCTGCAGATCTGGGATGGGAAGATTTTGGTCTGTCTCAGGAGGGTTAGAGGAGAAGTGAGCATAAAGACATGCTAAAGAACTTAATGGAGTCTTGGAACATCCTGAAGTCTTTCTGAGTCTTTTTATTATTTTTATTATTATTTTTATTGCTTTTCTGGTTTTATTTTTATCTCTGCTTAGAGAAACAGAACTTTCAGTCCCATTCTTTGAGAATAAAGAGAGTCCAGCCAAAAATCTTTCATTAACTACACCATCGTCTTTCTTCCTTCTATCAGGAACAGCCCTCAAAGAAAGGGAAACCAACTGTGGACAATTAGCACAGACTATGCCAGATAATTGAAAAACAAAAATGTAGTGAAAAAATAAATAGCAGAGATGAAGAAAAGGAACTTCTTACCCCATAAAAACACAGAGAGAAACAAGAGGATAAGGTTAAGGTAGCACAGACCCACTGTGGCTTCAGCTGGTAACCTTGCAGTTCCTTTTTTCTGCTGATTTCAGACATGGGAGAGCTCTGGAGAGTTAAGGAAAGATCATTAACTTTTGATGAGTTTCAATGATCATTGCTGTGGGAAAAGCTTTATTTGTCTGTGGTAAGAAAAGAATGACTTGGGTTTATATCAAGTTTATGTCAGGAGACATTTTGTCTTTATTGCATATGGAGGAGAAGAAATGGGGTCTATATGGAGAACATACATTGACAGTGATTAAAGTGATTCTTTCTGGAAATCACGCCACCCCCAGACTCTTGAATGAGCCACTTCCCAAAGCAGAAAAGAAGGCAGCAAAGAGATAAGAAAATAGAAAGTCAGTGTGACATCTGTCTTGCGTGTATGCTTATGTTTCGCTTGCTGATCTGTGAGTTTTTCAGGCACAAAATGACTAAATTTCAACAAGTTCAAATCATGCCTCGGATCATCCTATACAACGAGTTGTTTACCCACTATATTACAGGCAAGTAATTTCAATATTGACAGATTGGCTAAAGCCCAAATTTGATATGCCTCTATTAGCATATTTTTACTGTTTCTGTGCTTACAAAGGAACCAGAATGTTCCCTGGCAGTCAAGGCTAATAAGTATGCAAATCATGATCTGTGCTTATAGGCACGCTCTTTTTTTGGTACATGAATCAGTATGCCAATTTGGCACTCCCCTTTCTGATCGGAGATAAACAGAGCTTCAGGGATTAGGGTGACAGATAATTTCTCCTGAAAACCGTCTGGGTTTTGAAAGATGCAGAACTGTGTTTAATCCTCCTTGCTCTGCACAGTGGATTTGCTAGAGGAGAAGCTACTGAGTGAAGGGCCAGCACACGCATCTCTGTGCCAGAATATGTGAGTCCGTGAGGCTTTCTACTTTCTGCAGGTCACTTTTAAGTTTATATCTTCAAGAGTTAAGAGACAGCTTTATGTCTAATGGTTTTCGGGTCTGAAGGGAGATTTATAGTATTAAGGGATCTGTATGAACCAAGAGCATGTGAAACAAGATCTTAGCACAGCCAGGGACCATGGCTAGCATGAATATATTTCTCAAGCTCCCATATTCCCTATCTGTGCTCTCTCTTCGTTCATCACAATCTCACTTTGATGTATCAGACTTCCTTGACAAATCCTGTCTCTTGAGTATCCACTACAAACCACTCTTCCTTATATTGCTGGGCTCTGTCACAGGAATGTGCGACTCGAGCATCTCCGTGTCCTCTAAGAAAAATGACATCACCTTCCCTGTTCCTTCAGGGCTGCTTTTTAACTGTGGGACCTCTCCTCCCCTCCAAAACAGCACTTTGAGAGTGGACCTCTGCAAACCAGCCCCACACAGTTTAGACGTCACAGCAGTGGATGTCGCTGGAGTGCACAAACAGACAAAATCATACTGAAGGTTACTAAAGAAGATCAAAAGGAAAACTTAAGTCTCCTTTCATGTTGCAGGTATTTCTTTCTCTCAGCCCTCAACCAGTCCATCACTTCTCTTCAGCCCTTTGTTATCTGCCCCGGGCTGCTCTCTATTTACAGTAATAGCTGCTGTTTAAGTCCCTCAGTATAACTCTTTTATCTCAACTAACACTCCTTTGAGAGCATCAGCAAAAGGGCTGCTAAGTGTCATCCCTGTTGAATGTAAATGGAAGTCTCTCCTGTGTTTGAATATCAATGCGTTTGATCTTGAGTCAGACCACGTAGCTGATGGTTTGGGAGCTTCTCGGAGTGTGCTGTTGCTGATAATTCCTTTTATAATTCTAGTCATTGTCTTCTCACTTGGAGAGCTTGAATGTGCACTTTGCTTTTCTGTTGCCTATTTTTGCGTAGAGAAATTAAATGGCATTATTTAATGACTTTTTTTTCCCCCCTGGTATAAAATGGCCTTATTTTATTCTTTTTCGTTTTTTCCCAGTCTTTTGGGGCCAGATGCAAGCCTTTCTTGCCAGCTTTGGAAGCCCTGTGAACTCACGGTGTAAAGCAACCTGGACTGCATGGCAGGAAGAAAGGCAAAAATAACCAGGAAGCCCTGAAATGCCTGCACCCTAGGGGAATGCCAGCTCAGAAAATGCATCTTTGAAAGCCCAAGATATGTTTCCAGCTGCAAGGTTCTTGCTGAACATCTGGCAAGACCACATGCCATACCAAGACCACGTAGGACCTCACAGAACCTTAATTATCTTGTGTGATTTGTTCAACTGGTGAGGGCCTAATCTTGGATTTATTAGCCCTGATCGCAGTTTTCTGCTGCATGGCAGATGTACTGGGGCTAACAATTTAATCTCTGTGGGCTCCATTTCCCTTCTTCAAAAGGGGTGAATTTTGTACTTGCTGTGAGAATAGATAAAGAAATTAAAGCACTCAGAGATGACAAGGCAAAAAAAAGGTACTTTGTGCTGGGAAATGTTTTAAGGAAAAAAGTTAAAACCTGAGAGAAATGTGAAGGTAGATTTGTTAGTCAAGATACAGAAGAGATAATGATAGGAGAAAAAGAGGAGCTTTTGGAAGCACAAAACACGTAAAACAGTCCCCACTGATGAAGGGGGGGGAAAAAAAGGAAGAATGAATTCCACACTTTCTGAAGACTCCTAACTTACAAAACATACAGCACTCATGAGGTCAATGGTTTTCCAAATGATAATTCAAATCCCGAGGTAAGTGCCAAGGCTTTTGATGAGAAATTGTATTTGATACTCACGGATTTAACCACGTGGTGAGTAACTTTCTGTCAAAGTGGAGTTGTATTTCTGCCAAAGATCCAACTGTACAGAACAATACATGAGCTCCATATCCATAACAAAGTGACCCTGTCAGGCTAAAGGCTGACTGAAAAGGCCACGCTCTATTGCCCTGGTTTTACACAGCATTTCAAATGTCAGTCACAAACATCTGAGACTCCTGTGCAGAGAACAACAGTGTAATGATATGTTCTGCAGTGTAATGGAGACGTTCTCAATTTTGCTGTGGGATCTTACAGTGTCTTCCCAAGGAGAGCAGGTGATGGAGTAAGAGGCATTATTTTATGTTACACAGAGGGAGGGGGCAGAGCTGTCCATGAGAAGGTATCTTTTTAATAAAGATGTGGCTGACACAGCAGAACAGCTAAGATATTCTTGTTTCATGGGGATGTGGTAAGGTCCCAAAGTTTTGCACAAAAATCATCCTAGACAGATCTTCCACTTGCCCACACTCCTCAAGAAACATGATAGCTACATCATTGTAATTCAGAGGGACCATTTTGATGATCTAAGCTGACCACCTTCCTAAGACAGGTGAAAGAACCAATCTCATAACTCCTTTTGGAATATCATCACTGTTATTTGTGTTACGTGTTTGAAAGACATGCAATTTAGGATTAAATGTATCAAATAAAAGAACAACTATCATATCCCTAAATAAGTTATCAGAACAGGTAATTAGCCTGACAGATTCTGAGTCTCAATACAAGAGTGACCCGGTCCAGTTTCAATTTCTAGCAACTGGCTTCCAACATGATCTCCCAAAAGCAGCCTGACACTTTCTTTGCAAACTAGGATCAAGAAAACTTTAAACTTCAAATAGAAGTAAACTAAGTATTTCTTGAGGCTCTTGAATGAATGAGATGTCACCTTTGTTTTGATCTTTCTAACATGAAGACCCTCATAAAGGTTTTTTTGGTTGCTCTGCACTTTTAGTCTGGACAAGACTGACATCCTTAGTGCTACAAGCATTTTTTTCAGCCATCCTAACAACTAGGAAAGGCCAGTAAGCTATCATTGCAACTCAACTTCCATGCTGACTTCTGTTATAGCAGCTTTTAGCTGTGAGAAAAGTAGTAACTACATTAAAGAAGGAATTTTTTGCCCCAAAGTAAAAGGTCAGCTTTTTACAGTTTTCCCGTAGCAGGATCTAAGAGTGTTCCCCACCCAAGCCTTCTGTCTGTACACAGACTGTAGGATAGTACTATGCAAAGAATTCCTGATCCAGCAAAATATTCCTACACGCTCAATTTTACACACGCTTGAGAAAGTATTTGCTTTAGCAACAGGAAAATATTTGTTAATTGAAGAAACTGTTAGCAAAATCAGGATAAAGAAGGACAGGATGTGTGAAAAGACAAAGCAAAATCAAACAAAAATAAACATTTGCTTGCTTGAATGGCAGCAGGCTTCTATGGATGATGTATAGATACTGGATTGGGCACCTGCTCCAGAGGATCCAAGTGATGAGAAGCAATAAGTAACAGATCTGAGACCTCCTAAATTTACATAGAGAAAATGCCTGTCAGTAGTAGCATATGGTCCCCTGAGGCTCTATTGCTCCTCACAGTTGCAGCTATTGCTGGTTGAACAGCACAAGGTAAAGAAAGGGAAAATGTTCCTTCGAAATGTCACTTCCAAGTGGCTATTGCTTTTAAAAGGTGTTTCTGTTAGTCATACTGAAAGCATGCTCCGAAAAAGCTTTTAGAAAGCATTTTTGCAAACCAAAGAATATCTCTGTAAAAGCATGCAGCACAAATTTAAATCTCAGCCAAGGCTGGCAACAATACAGAAATGTACACAACACATTTAAAATGCAGGGAAAATACATCTTTCGGTAACATTCTTCTCTAGTTTGCCCGCAAAAGGATCTTTTTCCTGTCTGTGATATGAGCAGCTGCTACCATTTCATCTTCAGGCTTCTCAAATCCTCAGTCCTGGAACGTATTTTGTCATACATCCTTAATGACCCACAGCTTAGACAGAAATAAACAGAGCTGCCTCCAGCCCATTGGCCATGAAATCATTCTGTAGTGATTCCAATCTCTTATGGCCTTGTTAAATTGCCCAGGCCAAATCATTTGTCAGAGTTACCCAGGAATAAAATTATTTTATGCTCTTGTCAAGTGTCACCCAGTTCTGACAGCAGCACTCAGTGTTCTGTTTTTCTCCAAACCCAAATTGGAAAACAAAGCCACTATCACCTTTAAAGATGGGAAATTACTGTAGTGAATTTTACAAGGACTAAAATTCACGGCTCATTGGTTCAGTTCAGTGTTTGCTTTCAGTGTCCTCTGGATCCAGATATCTAGATCAAGAATATTTCATGTATTTTGAATAGGGCTCAACTGCAGAAGTCAGACGGAACCTTTTCCTATTTACATCTATGTTTGACTGTAAAAGATTTGAAGCTGTGCCACTGCTGTTTCTCTTTATTTCCTCTTTTTTCCCCACTTGGAAAGAGCGTAAATAAATGGGACAACAACCTACATACCAGAGCACATTTCTTCCCTAGTTAAAGCACTGAAAATCAGTGTGAGCTTTAGGCACGAGAGCAATTGGATTTGAGGTAGAGAATGATTGCACTAAGTGGTGTCAGTGCTTGCTGAGCAATGAAGCTCCTTCAGAAGCAGCCTCCAGTTGCTGGTACCACATCCAGCAATGATCAGGGAACACAGGACATCCCAAATTATTTCATATCAGATGTTGTTCTAATATTTCATCTGGAAGCCTGCGTCCCTGTTCTCTTGTTAATGGGAAGCTTTGGAGACTTGTGCACATTCTTATCTTTAAACAAGGTTCATCTGATAAAAATGCAAAATGGATAAAGTGAAATGTCCATGTCCCTTCCTGAGGTGAAATTGTAGCCTTGCCACAGTTGGTCTCCCACTGACTCTGCTGGACTTAGAACAGCAGCTGGGAGTGTTCAGCCACAGGTTTCAAAATCATGCAAATGCTTTCTCCAAAGACCTTTTGAGTAGAAAAGAGTCAATGGTAGAAGTAAAACCCAAACATCAGTGCAACCACACACATCTGCAGCACATCTGTACTACCCAGCAGCAGGGGCAGGTGCATGACAGCCTCTCCCTATATCCCACATTCCATAACCACTGGAACTTTCACATACAGCTTCCTAAGAAAAGAACAAAAAGCACAAATGAGCTGAACACAAACAAGCTGAACACACCACTCTTCTGCTGTGTCACATGTTCCTGCCTTCAAATAGTTCTGCCCTGTATTTAGGAAGTGTCTCATAACTGGTGATCTTCCATCAACTTGAAAACACGCATGAATTCAGGACTGAAAAACTCTCTTGGTGCAGTTAAGTATAATTACTCCTTTGCTGTCTTTTTCTTCTCCAGCTAGAGAAACAAAGGAGACAAATTAATCACCAAGTTCTGCCACCTTTATTTAAGCTGAACAGCTTTTTTGTCCCTGCATAGTCATCTGAATTTCCCCTAGATGATTACTGTACTGCTTAATTTGGGAAAGAGGAACAGATGCAGGTGTGAAATGCTTTGTATCAAGACGTGACAAAGGAAACAGAAACAAAACCTACTGGCCCTCAATTTGCTAGTCTGAAATTGTTAAGAGTAATTTGTCCAAGAGGATTTTTCTGCTGGGCATTGTCAGTACTAAGCTGTGTTTTAAATTATCTTTCACAAATCCACCACGCCAACCCAATCCAGAGCAAATTTGGGCTTTTTTTTTTTTTTTTTTTGGTAGGTTGGTATCTCTTTTCTAAACTCATGATGATGAAAATAAGTTTGTGTTTATCACTTAAAGAAAGGAAGGAAATGGAACTGTTGAATTTTCTGTGATTTATCACCATTTCCAAAGCAGGGTCTGGCTTCCTCCCAATGCCATCTCCACCTTCCTAAACAATGCTGAAAGTGGTGCAAAGGAAAGCCAGGCTTCTTCCTGTAGCATGAAGCTGATTATGGTTTTGGTTGTTTTCAGGGATTTTGTTGTCCTCAAATCTGCAAGACCTTTTTAATGTTTTTCCCATGATTACCTGACCTTCAGGTAACATTTTTCTGCTAAAAGTGTACCCCTGGAAGAACTGTGCCTTTCTACAGATTTTCATGGATTATGCATTCACCTTGATCAACTTCCCCATTCCTCCCTCAAAATGCATTACAAAAAAAAGGGGGGGGGAAGAAAAATGTTCCCAGATAATTTGTAGGAGCGCATTATGCTTGCTCAGTGCTGCCTAACAATTAGTGTCACTTGGCATGTTACTGTCTTTTTCCTTCTAGAAGCAAATTCAATAGCTGTTTCAACAGAACGGGGGTGGTTTTGGCAGCTCTGTGACCCAGATACAAGCCTCAGTTTGAATGTATTTTCAGCCTTGCTATCTTGGCTTATCTCGAGTTGGGAATCTGAAGCTCTCTGTGAGCATCCAGCTGCAGTGGAGCTCGGCAGCTGGAGCCCTGGCTGCTTGCTCAGGGCAAAACGTTAAGGGCCAAACTGCATTGCAAATGCCCTTGGCAGCTGCTCAAGGGAGGGAGGGGACGAGAGGAGGCAGCAGTAGTTGGTTAAACAGGTCCTGGAAATGAGGAAGAAAAGAAGGCTTTGCTGCACCTGAGCTGGGGAGATGCTTGTATGGGGGCAAGGTTGTCTGAATAAAAGAGTTTGGGTTTGGTTTGAGGTCTCTCTCAGCTCAGCAGAGTGCAGGGCAACCAGGCACAGCACAGAGCTCCTTTCTGCTCTCAGTCCTGGACTAGGGAGCTCTGCAAAACCTCGAATGGATTAAAGGGGTGTTCGCAGGGGGATTCACACCATCCTGCTTTCATCACCTGTTAGTCCGGGGAGCGGCAGTGCCCTGTCAGAAAGTGATTTAGAGCAGGGCTGGATGCTGCCCTGAGTGTCTGCGCTCTGCCTGTCCACAAAGGGCTCCACAGGGACACGAGCCAGCAAGTCAAGTGCCTCTAATGGGACAATGCATTCATTTTCCTGCCTCCAACTGCTGCTGCTGCCAAGGATGTGCCAGTGTGCCACACAGCCAGCCTCATTCTCTCCCTGGCTCACTCACTGTACTGAATTCTGTAGGCTGGCAGAAAGGTGGCTGTGCCAGCTTGTTGTCACCTAAGAAAGCTCCTGTTGTTGTGGGGAGTTTCTGACAGCTTCATTTGGGCAGCTTTGTTTGTTCTCTGTGCCTTATTAGCAGCACAAATGGGTGGGAACGGGACCAGCTATGCAACCTCCAGCATATGATCTGGGATAAGCCACTTATGGTAACATTTCCTCTGCATTTTGTGACCACCCAGGAGGTGGGGGCTGGCATGGCTCAGCATCACCTGCATGCTCCTTACTGCACTGTGGATTGCATCCAGCAAAGCTGGGGAGGAAGCTGAGTAGGTGACAACAATGCAGACAGATTGAGAGGATGACTGTGGAGCTGGAAAGCATGCCAGTTATTTCCACGTCCAAACGTCTGCCCCTAAACATGTCAGTCACAGAAACTGGACCAGGAAAGGCCTGTTGGTCGCTGGCTGGTGTTTCTCAAACCAGGTGGAGCTGGCTCCAGCCTGTTAAAACTTTCATCACCTTGATTACTGCAGTGCAGAGAGGTGAGGAATTAGCTAGTTAAGAGACATGAATATCTTGCAAACCATAAAGCATCATTTGTGCCTGCTCATATCCTCTAACTGATGACTTCAAATGACAGAATGAATAAATGGAGTTTCCAAAATCCTTAAGCAGAAATCTACTGTGCTTATCTTCTTCTTGTTGAAGCAAATGGGGAGAAATAAGCCAAGGAAGAGTCCAGTTCTGATGCACAGAATTGTTTAATCCCAGAAATGGAGCACGTTGTAAAGAGAACATGGTCCAGTCAGTTAAAACAAAATATTAATTGTGCATGTGGTTGATACTGATAAAACTTGAGCATATACATGCATACTGGGCACTCTTTTCCAGCTACAGGTTGTCATCAGATTTCCCTAAGGCTGTGACGCCAACTTCCACACTCTCCCTTTTCTCCATCTGAGTCAAGGACATGGCTGGACTTATTCATTTGAAGTAAAGAAGGATCAAGATGGTGAAAGTGAAGCATGTCCTTCAGGGGTTTGCTGGACAAAGGCCAAAGATGTGAAATGTTGCTCCTGTCTTATCGCATACATGAGACATCCACTAATAAACAAATAAAACAGGCTCTGTCATGCGCTAATGGCATTTCCTCCCCAGTTTGCTAACCTAAGTGTTTTCCAGGGCAGATCTTTTTGGATGCCAACAAGGAGAAAACTTCATTAAAGTGGTCAACATTTTGGTTTTCATTTAATTCCCAAATGACAATTTTAAGAATAATTTCCCCTAGAATCTTGCTTTTGTGTGCGTCTTGGCACCTACAGTGGCACCATTTGTAGAGCCCTGAGAGGAGCAGAAGTGCTGACACACAGAGCTTCACTCCAGCTATGGGAAAGTGCCATTATAATTAACTCCAGGGATTCTCTTCATTGCTTGTAAAATGATGATGTGTTTTCCCCCTGTAACCTGAAAAATAGCTCCGGGGGTGAATTTTTGTCCCAACCCTTACTTTCCATTTCACATGCATTTATAAATAAATATATATATTTTAACTGCTATCCTCTGCTGAAACTTGCACGAGCAGCAGTTCATGAAATAATATGTTTCTCCTAATTTATGCAAAGAATGGAAAAGCACTTGCACTAACACTACAGATGGCTGTGCCCTGTCTGTAGCAGCCACGTAAACACTTTGGTGAAGATGTGAAGCTTCTGTGCTCTTATAACACAGCTACAGCACCTACCAGCCTTATTGGTCTGAAAACAATGGCCCTGCCACTCTGAGAGAGCCTGATGGACAAACTATTTCTGTTATTTCACTGTTATGTTTTCCAAAGCACTTGAGAAATCAATGATGCATGAGCCCCGGCTAATGCTGAGAAAAGCTGCTGAAAATCTATACGGATTGTGTGTTGAATAACCCTGTTTTTCCTGCATGTCAGGTACCTCCTGAACCACAAAATATTGCTAATATTAGCTCCTGCCCCTAGTTAAAAATAATCAGCTGTGGAGATGGAGGAGAGGTTGTTGAGTGGGAGGGATGGCAGCATGATCAACAAACATGGATCTTTCCCCTGGTGTCAACAAGCTTTGGATAAAACCTTCAGCTATCAGGAGCTGCCTGTGCCCACCAATCCCACCCTCAAAGGATGTCCTGGTGAAGACCACAGTGGACCATTCAAGTCTAGAGAAAAGAGGGTTGCAACATGACAGCCAAAACACAGCAGCCATCCAGAGCACAGGGGCTGACCAGGTTAACCAGCCCCTCTGTGAAATGGCTCTTCATGCTATTTATTCCTCATCAATGCCAGCTCAAATAGCTTCTTCTGGTGCTTAAACAGAAATGCAAGAAAAAGGTCAGCCGAAAACGACCACCACAGTCCCAAAGAACTGAAAAGACCCCATTGTCATGCAGTATTTGAACAAACACCTTCCCACCTCTTAATCATTTGGTTGCATTGAGCGTCACAGCATCCTGGGTGTGTGCATGTGCCTCTGGCAGGCTCAGCATCTAAGCAGTGTCCCTAGAGAGCAGATACCTTCCGCTCACTTGAGCATATTTCACTGGATGAGAAAGAACCGTGTTAGATAAAACATCTGCAGAGTGGGGAAGTCACTGGTAAACTCAGTTTCAGCCCCTCCACTTCCTGTTTTGAACATACGCTGTAAATAAGAAGCCTACTCATGCACAGAGAAGAAGGGGGCTGATGAATGGCACAGAGATATAAATTGTAGGCAAGTAACCTTAGAAACTGCCTGGAATATTTTCTCCCATAAATGATGTGGTTTTTAACCTGAGGATGAACATCCAAGTCTTGTGCTGAAGCATGTCACAGTGAAAAACTTCGCGGTGTTACCTTGGCGGACTTCATACAGCAGAGGCAATCCAGGCTGTGTAATGGCTTTGGATGGAAATGCAGAACTGAAACACAGAAGAGTTCCCCTTTGTTGAAAATTGCTCTTCAGAAAAGAGCCAAAAAATCTTGGGCTAAAACAGAGGCCCTGTGGGACTTTCTGCCCTGGGCCAGCTGTTTGTCAGAGTTTGTGACAACAGCTTGGGTGCATGAACTGCCCAGATCTCACGCCCTCCCAAGCCCTTTCCTCCACTGTTTATTAATCTTTTTTGTAAGGCTCCTCCCAGTTCTAAACCCCAGCTCTGTCTTCCCATTAATTCCACTTAAGAACTGTGCTGGTGGTTTGGACAATTAATAGCTCAGTAAGTGAAGGAGCCTTTCACCTCTGGGTTGGAAGTTCAGAGCCAAAGCACAGCAATAGACTGGGGAAGTCATTAGCAGCAGATGGCTCATCTGCAGCAGCTGCAGTGTGCTGGTACCCCCCTCGCTGCCCTTGCTGCACAAGGACCATGTCACCAGCTCCCACATCCCCTGAGCTCTCATGGTTACAGAGACAGGCTGATCCAGGCAGTGGAAAGGCTCCTCACCCTTTCTGGGCTCCACAGCACAGTGTTACCCAGTGCTGGGGGGTCACACCAGCTTGTCCCAGTTCTGTGCTTGGGACCAACCCTGTGCACTCAGCAAGCATCTGCAGGTCAGACAGACTGAATGTGGCTCGTGTCCAGCACAGACTGCTCAAGGTGGATGGAAGGGGTCAAGGTTTCAGCTTGCCCAGCCCACCCTGGACAAATTAAAAAACTTTTCACTCATATTCAGACGGAAGCCTTATTCTTATGTAGCTTAAGTTACATTCTAGCCTGGAATTATTTATTCTCTGTGACCCAAATTAATGTCTGTTTTCATTATCTGTGTCAGGCTGAATGCAGAGAGAACTCAGTGCTGCAGGAATGGAAAAAGCAGACCCTCTGCCTCACACATAGCTGCCTGAAGGACCATGCAGAGCCATACACCCCTGCTCTGCCCCTAGCCAGGGCTGGGAACCCTGCTCATGCCACCCCCATGAGCCTGCTCATGCCTGCACTGTCTCTCTGCAGATGCTGCAAATAGCACCTTGCCATTTGATTCCTGCACCTACGATGCTGGACACGTGGGGATGCAATAAAAAATTCAATCATCATCTCGAAGTCCAATTCACATTCAAAATGCATTTCCATTCTGCCCTCTGCACTCCACACAGATGACTCCAGGTGGATGCAGGAAGCTTGCACCTGCATTTCACAGGGAATCGCTCCCCTCAGTACTCTGCTGACTGCAGAGGAGCAAAAAAATGCCCAGAAAGCTCCTGGTAAGCCACACCTTTTTGTTGTGTGGGCTACTCTGTGCAGGTGGGAGTCAAACTCATGGATTCCCAAGTGCCCTCTGCACCCCTGAGTTAGAGACCTTGCAGCAGAAACAATGCAGGTCTTTTCCTCACCTGGCAGAGCAGCTCTTTAGAGCAAACCTGTCATCACCATTGTCCTGAGCTGATACTGCGCTTGGTGGCAAGGATGGGGAGTTTAAGAGGAGGACATAATTTCATTCTATTTCTGGTACAAGGACAATCACCACTGGTCAAAGGGGAGGACAGACAGTTCAGCATGGTGGCATCTCTAAATGCTGCAGCTAAATCTGACTGGGCTCATGAGTCAGATGTCCATCTAGCATGGCATCAGACAAATATCTGAACTGCAGCCTACAAAGAGTCCTTTCTTTCTATTTTAAGAGCTGTGTGAACAGAACTAGAATACTGCAGCTATTTTCCATTATGATTTATCTCTCTTAGACACTTGAGAGTCTGCTCTGATCGTGCAGCAAAATCCCAGGCTTGGACAAATCCTCTTCGCATGATCAGTGTCTTCTGGTGAGAAACCCCAAAGCAGGGGAAAAGTATGAAAAGAGGACAGAAGCTGGTAGTGAGGACAGAGAGAAAAAGAAAAGGGAAGGTAGAGAAATAAATGCAGAAGATGGTATGTCCAAATTCATCAATGAAAAGAAGATATCAAGAAGTGCAACCACAGAACAAGAGAAGAAACCTAGAGGCTATTTGAGCCATCTGAAACACACAGTGTGTCATACAGCTCTATAAAAGAGATAGGAAACAACTGACAGGGTGACTTCAAAAAAGCTCATGGTGCTCTTTAGATCAGCTGGACATGATGTGTCCAGCCTCAATAGCAGGGTGCCTCTGGCCCCTGAGAGAAAGGAGCTTCAGGTTAGACCCAAAAGTCTCTTTGGTGAAACCTGCTTTCTGGGGCAGTGGCTCCACTCCCCTCACTGTTAAATGTCTCCTGGCCCTACCAGAAATTGCACCAGCCTGCGAGGGAGGTCTCCTCCACCATCAGACTCCAGAACTTTTCTGATTCTGTTACAGAAAGAAGCTTTTTTCTCAAGCCAGGCTGAATACCAACAGGTCTCTCTCTTCCTAACCTCCAAATTTTTTGAAGTCACTGAAGAAGTTCAGAGTCTCTAATGCTGTTTCCTGAGGCAGGGCATTTAATTCTGCAGTACAATAGTCTTTTGAAAAAGATACTGTCTGCTGAAAAATGACCTATTCTGCTTTAAAAGCAGGAAATAAAGCTTCAGGTGTCAAATCGTGGTACTTTCATTCACTGAAACAAGACAGCACATTTCAAAAGATTCACAATAAAGCCCAGCAAATAACTTTTTCTCAGAATTTCCCATAATTGACTGAATTCTAGCAGAGGAAAGAGATAATGAGAGGCTGCTCGTCTCTTGACCCAGGCCAGCAGCAGTGCTGTAGGGCTGCATCTAGAGAGCAAATTGCACCAGCCCTGTCCCTCCAGGGCAGGGTTTTAAGCATCAAACTCTTGCAGCTCTCCCAGTGCTGGAGCATGCCCATGGGGTCTCGATCCAAATTTTTCAGCCTGTCATTTGCCCCTGAGAGAGTATTTATTGTTTATGTTTCAAATAAAAAGTTACCTTTTTCCCCCCTCTCCTAATGAATTCAGTAACACAAATGTCCTCAGTGCAGAATTTCTAGCACTGACAGTATTGTACATCTTTATCTCTCCGGGGTATTGCTCTCTTCTTTGCAATAAACCTGGTCTGCTGCAGTGGGAAGATTCTCAGCCTTACCTTATACACAGCAGCTCCCTTTTTGCTTGGGAAGCAATAGAGAAATACACTGGCAACTGTTCCCATTCTCTGTATTTATTTTATTATTCACACAAATGTGAATCACTAATCAGCATCTAGCTTAAATCACCACAAACTTCCTGACTGGCTTGCTTTGTCTTTTCTCTAGGCAGCCAGCCCAGCTGGTTCCCATAGGTACTAGCAAAATAAAACCCTGAGAGACAGAGATCTAACATTTGACTGTTGCAAGCAGAAGCTTCTAGTATTGCAGCCCAATAAAGCATCAATCAGCTCCCAGCAATGTTCCTTTCTTCTGCTGCATCAGCCCAAGCTCTGCCTGACCTGCAATCCTGCCAGAGGGTAGGAACCTCTTTGAAATATTGACCAAAATAAAAGACATTTCCATCAATACACACAGGTACTGTGAGTTATAATTTTGTTCATTCATTATTATGCACGGCGACAGCCAAAGCCCTGGGTGAGTGAAGGGCTGTGGTGGCAGTCTTCAAGGCTGTCCCTTTCCACATGGTTTTTGTGCTCAGGCAGTGTGGAAAGAGAGGACCACATCATCTGGAAGAGCTCCACTGGCAGTAATGGCACTGCATTGATTTTGACTCACTCAGCTCCTCATTCCTCGTTGTTGCCAGCTGTAATTGCGCATCCAGGGCTTTCTTTGCTTTCCTCCTTAGGTTGTATTTAGAGAAAATGTTGGTCCCTAAGCCAGAAATGGTGCACAAGTCTCTGAAATGCATTCACCTGGCTTGCCTCAGAGGGTGTAGCATTGCTCTAAGGGCAGAATGTGATTGGTGTTATGGAGCCCATCACCAACACCTCATTTTGTATGCGTCAGAGAAAAAATCTGGGCTGGGATAGCAGTTTCTGGTAGAATTAGGTCTTCGAGGTATTATTTGCTTGTCTCAGGGACCAAATGGTCTTTGAGAGAAGAGACTGATCATGGGCCAGATTACAGCCATCTCCTCCTGTTTGTCCTGATTTTCCTCCTGAGCCAGCCTGAAGCAGTGCCCAAAAAATGACAGACCCCAAGCCTGGATGGGAAATAGAAAAAAAGGGATCCAGAATAGCCTGCTGCCACACCTGACATGCAGAGAGTGCTGCTCCACGCTCCGAGAGCTCTGTCAGCTCCGGATGAGGATCCACCCCTTAGTGAAACAGCAACCTTTCAGCTGTGTCCCTTGACAAAAGAGATGAGTATCCATAAGTGCAAGAAGGAGCAGCAGCCCCCAGGGTTTTTGCATGGAGCCTGACAAGCTGATAAGTGCCTGTTTGGGTCTCCTTCTGGCCTTTGCCAAAGGAGTTAAGCATGTTAAGATATCAAAGAAGTGCTTATCATGCTTAATGTCATACATGCTGGGGGAGAGGCGGAGGCTTGACTGCGCCTGGATCCAGGAGGGGAGGTTGCAGTGAAGAGGAAAGTTGCTCCAGGACTGTTGTGGGTTTGCTTTATCTGAGCAAAATGACCAGGAAGCTGCAGATTGACCCACCCTGAGCGCGGCAGAGCATATAAAAAGTCGGAGGTTGTTGCTTCTGGAAATCTCTTGGAGGAAAAACATCGGAGGAAAGAAAGCAGGAGCAGAGCTAGAAGTCTTTGTGCAGTGAAGACAGACAAGCAAAACTGACTGGCCCAGAGGGGCCCTGCAGGCTCCACAGGACCAGGAAACCAGAAGGATGCAGCTCAGGTGGGGTGATAAAAGATGCTGATGTCTGCTGGGAGAGATTTGTGATGGTGGCAGAAGTGGCCTCCCATCAGATTTAGCTCAGCACAGAGGATGTATGCTCTGCTCTACTATGGCTCCCTCCAGCCAGTGCAAAGTTCCACCTTCATGCATTTTAAAACCAAGAACAAATGAGAAACCTGACCCATCTGGTTCCCATCCTACTTTGTAATACTTCTGTGTCAACAGTGTTAATATCCTGAATGTTCTGGATGTTTTCCACAGTCTTTGTCTGGCCAGACTGTTCCATTACTTACCTTTGCTACCATCTTAATGAAATGGGATCTTGCCATTGATTTTAAAGTGTTAAGGACAAATTCAGGGAGAAAGGAATACAAACGGAAGAATAAAAGGGCAATCATATGCTTATGAATAGCAGTTCTGATGTTTTAAAAGTACTGCTAGAGGCATGTATAATGCAGTTTATTTGACTGAATACAAATAGCTGTGCTTTTGGGTACAGAACAAGCTAAAGCCAGGCTTTGGATGGAGTACTGGGCTGGGAGTCAGGAGTCTTGTCTTTCCCCTGCAGGGTGCTGCTGCCTTGCTGCGTGAGCTCAGGCGTGCCTCTCCCAGCCCAGAGCTGCAGCAGTGTTTCAGCACTGCTGTGCTGAGCCCTGCAATGCCAAAACAACACCACGTTCTTGCAGACGAGTCCCGATGGTTTTGGCAAAGGCAGATCCTCACTCTCAGCGTGTCTCCCTCCTCTGCCAGGGGTCTGTGTCTCAGGCAGGGGTGATGGAGATGGCACTGCTGCTGAAGCCCCAAGCAGAGGATCCACACCCCATTCCCCCCTCCAGTTTTGGGCCAGCACAGCCAGCAGCTGCGGGAAGCGAGTGGCAGAAGCTGGCAATGCCTCAGGTGGCTGCAACTTCATTTGCTAAAGCTCATCTTTAGAACCATGAGCAGGGACATCAAAAGTGACAGAGCCAAGACTCCCTCCTCACCAGCCTGCAGGGTGCAGGCCCCTGCAAAAGAGGGTTTGAATGAGGCATTTAAGATCCTTAGAAGTGAATGGAGCTGCTTCCAAAGTATCTTTCTCAAAATGGTCCTGAAACCGGATGAAGCTGTAAATCATAGAAAATTTAAGCATCATGAGGTGTTACAAGGCCTAAGCAGTTTTCAGAAGGTGACATCTCTCCGTTCACCTTTGCTGTGTGTGCTCTCAGAGTCAGTGATGCAATGCCACAAGCCCATTTGTGCACTGCTGTAATAGCAAGCTGTATAGTACTGTCTTGAGAGTCAAGGCTTCCATTTTCCCAGCCCTTCTCCCATCCCCAAAATCTTACCAAGAACTTTCAACAAGGGACACACAGAATTTTTGGTTTTTGTTTGGTTGGGGGTTTTTTTGGTTTTGGTTGGTTTGTTTTTTTTTTTTTGGTGCAGGACACAGGGAAAACACTAGGTCTTTTCAAGATGCATCACAAACAAACATTTTTGTTCTCACAGCCACCAAGCCATTTGGGAAAACACTTTGCCACTCACCTTCTGGAATGCAGATGTCTGATCATCTATATAATTTACAAGCCTGTTTATCATAAACTTATAAAAGATTTTTCAACAAGCAAAGGAGCAAAATCGTTAGATGTTTCAATAATCACGAGAGAAAAAACAAGTGTGGCACAAAGGCTTTCTCTGTGATTGAAGAAGAAAGATGTAAAAAAATATGTTAGTAGTTCTTGAAGAGCTGAAGAAATCTCTAGGAGTCTAATTAGCTGAGAATAAGCTCTTTCATTGACTTCTAAGTCAGAAGAAATGCAAAAGGAAGATCTATCTATTCAAGATCACAAATGGGGCTGAAGTAATGTTGTGTATCTATTCCTTGGAGCATTCTGGATTATGCACAGTTCTTCAAGACCTAACCAAATCTGCATTTTTTTGGCCTTTAGCAAGATGAATTATGAGATGGTGAATACTGTACATTCTATCCTGAAGTAAAATATCTATGTGTCTTAAGAGTGACTTATTTTTACAGCTAAAATGAAGATTCAAGTTCAATCAGCACAGATAGATTTTTCAGCTGGAGCCAATGCTAAAAGAATATTTACATTCTTCATCTGATTGTAGAAAATACCTAGAAAAGATGCTCTTTGGTAACAGTGTCAGGTTTCAGCACAAACCATGACACAGTGATAAAATTTCCTCTTTATTAGTATTTTATTTTTTTGCCAGACAGCACACAAAGAGTACTTTATAACCCCAACAAGCTGTGCAGAATTAACATGACACTAAAGCTCTATTTGTTCAAGGAAGAGGCACAGGACTGAGGGCCCAGAATTGGCAAATTTGACTTCCGCGGTTAATTGTTTTTCCAGTGTGTGTTATCAGAGCAATTTGAAAGCAGTGGCTAATTGTTTCCTACAGTGGGGCTGTCACATTGATAAACACAGCCTTCCCCGCGATCTGCACACCTGTGCGTGGCTGTTCCCATCCAAGCTCTGCATGCCCCTGGAAAGAGCAGCTCCCCATCCATCCCCATCCCTGCTCGCTTGCTCCTTCCCAGCTGTTCTCCCGGGTGGCTCTGAGGGTCTTTGCAGCTGCTGGGTGGGCACTGAGCCAGGGGAAACCTCGCCCTCCCCATCCCTGTGCCATCCCTGCAGCTCCTGGGAGATGGGACCAGGACACCCCTCAAACCACCGAGCCTGGGTGGGCCTGCGGCGAACCTTGGGAGGGTTTCTTTCCAAGGTCAGGGGAGACCTCAGGCTCTGGAAGGAGCCCAGGAACAGGCTTGGTGTGGGCACGTGGGTGTTTGTGTGCTTTCTGAGGCTCCTGGAGCCCTCAGCACATGCGCTGTGCCAGCTCCCAGCAGCAGGCAGTGCTGGCTCCGGCAGAACTGGGGATGAAACGGAAATTACTCTTGGATAAATTATTCAAGTAATTGTTTCTATTTAAAGGGACTTTATGGACTTCTCGGTTAAATAAAATATGAAAGTGGCATGATGAAGCCTGTAAGCATCCTCACCCAAACTGGGTGGGAGCAGGGGAAGAGGGCTCAGTTTAACATCCTCCCTGTGCTGACAGTGATGGGCCAGACACCAAACTCCATAGTCTTGCCCCAGGCAAAACGCTATGTTTTATCTTTTTTCCTTTTTAAAGGCGGCATGATGAGGGTCTTTTGAGGAATATCGGCAGCCTCCTGCTGGCTGTTGATCTGGGGCTTAGTCTGTTGTAAGATGTTTCAAATACTGATAAAGGAACTGTGCACCAAGATGACAATGATGGAGCACTTCAAACACGTTCTCGCTTGGCTCCTGGCATGGTCCAGCCTGCCCCAGGGAGCCTCTCCCAGCCTTGCCCAGCCACAGTTCAGCTCTCCAAACTGGGAGACATCCCAGAGTCACAGAATATTCCAAAGAATAAAGGACTCACAAGGATCATAAAAGTCTAACTCCTGGCCCTGCACAGGACACCCCAAGAATCACCCTGTGTGTCTAAGAATATTGTCCAAATGCCCCTCGGGCTTGATGCTGTGCTAACTGGAACTGTATTTTGGAAAGAAAAGTAATTAAAAGCATGGGCTAGAGCTATACTATTTTCTAAAAACCAGAGAAGAGGCTTCAACCTATTTTATACTCTGTTAAAGAAACAGCCATCACCTCTTCACCCATCGACTCTTTTCATGTGAAAGGGGAATAGAATGTCTTTTCTTTCCAGGTCCAGCTGTAAGTAGGAAGGTCACCTTATCTGCTCTCTTACCATGTGAAGATCCAGCATCTTGTACAGCACCCAGTTTCTCTTGCAGCTGGTAGACATTTCTGCAGTTTTATCAGCTCTGTATCTAATTCCACATGGCCCAGTTTGCACAAATGTCATTGGCTTGGCTCCGGTTCATTCTTTGTACAAAAGCATTAGCTAAACTGCTGGTAGTTTTCTTTCAAATCCTATTTATACTTTCCTCTCACTAACTCTCTAAGCAGAATGTGTTTTCTGGTTGGTTTTTAATTTTTTTTAAATGAAGGAATTTATATCAACACCCCACCCTCCCATAAATATTGTTGTTATCTGTGATTAAAAGCATATGTCTCAGTCTGGTACATCCAATGCTATTGCAGAGTTATTTCCTAATTGTTCTTTTGCAGTAGAGCGGAGAATTGGATTTTAAATACGAGCTTTGTTTTGTAGGCCATGGGGTGAAATTGGTTAGCAAACCTCGATAAACAAAATCAGTTGTTTTTTGTTATTGTTTTGGATTAGACAGATTTATTTCTTTATCTCTTATTGGGCAAGTCTTTTATCTCCAAGGCTACTTGGTTTAAGTTGTAGATCAGCTCTTTCACATACCCAAAGCTGTACCATTGCTCCTCAGACACTCCAAGAATTGCAGATATTCTGATGTGGCCTCATGCTGCAGTTTTATGTTCCTCAACCCTTCCCCATTCAAGCATTTTAAAAGCTGCAGGTTAGATCTCAATATTACTGCTAAAAATTGGAACTGACAATTTTTTAATAAAAATGCAGTGGATGTTAAATCTCTTTCTTGCAGATAAACTACAAAATCTGAGTCTGTGACATCAGGAATTCATACAGGAGGAGTTGCAAAGGTCTGAGAGCCATCCCCTGCCATAGTTAGGTCAGCCAGGGAGGAGGATAGAATCTCCTGGGGCCAGAGACCCGTCCCTACCTCTGAGCACGGCAATTTCTGTCCAATATTACATTCAGGCACCTTGTGTGAAGTTTATAAAAAACCCACAAACTCCAAACACCAAATTTTTGGCTGTACCCTAATTAACATCTCCTCAACCATCAAATTCCTTCATCTGTAATTGGCTGTGCTCCTCTTGGCTAATGAATTTGCCCCACACCCAAATTTCCCCACTGCTGTGGACAGTTCCATGTCATCTCACCCCCTGGCTTTGCGCAGAAGGGGCAGGGGACCAACCCTAGATGCGAAACTGCAGTGTTTGCTCCTCTTTTTGGATGTTTCTCCTCCGCTCTTGGCACAAATTTGAATTTCAATTCAGAGTGCCTCAGTCTGGAGGCCTAAATGCCTACATATAGTTGATGGAGATGGGCATTTTTTGCTGCAAGTCTTGCCAGGGCCCCGACAATTGCCCAAAGCTGTGCGTGTCTCCCACAAGACTGCTGCACCTCTCAGCTCTCCAAATGGGGACAGCAGCCAGGAGCAGAGCTGTGCTCCTGAGCAAATAAAGGCTCTAAGATCATTGTAGCAAGCCTCGTGTTTTCTGCAGCAACAGGGTTAAAGGATGAGAGGGAAAGCACTTCCCAGGGGCCAGAGGGACTTGGCTGAGTGTGAGCCTGGAAGGAAGGATGTGGTGGGCAGAAAGAGAAATAGGGCTATAAATCCTCTTTATTCCTGCTCTGCCTTACTGAGTGTCTGTGCAACTGCTCTATTTCAGAAACCAAGCATTTAGTTTATGCCCAGTAAAGCCTGGCTTTCCAGAGCTGAAATGCTTTATCCTGAGCCCCCGCAGGAAGGAAAGGCTTGGGCCTGTTTGCCATGAGGCCCTGGGCACCCCAACATCCACTTTGCATGAGCAGAGCGACCTTCCCTCTCTTCACAGGGAGCCAAAATAAAATTGGAGAGATCTACTCTTCCAGAAAATCCAGGGACATGGGAGAAGTACCCCGGCTGTGCTGCGTCTGAAGGCAAAGCAGAGCTGCTTGTTCTCTTCATGATGCAAGGGAGAGGGACAATGGAGGGAAGGAACATGGCAATCTCCTTCATGATTTATCTCTCATGTGTGACTTACTAGCTAGAATATATGTTCAGGTGACAAGGAAAAGGAATAATGTAATTACTCCTGCCTTAGCTGCAAGCACAATGAATCTACCTGTTGCTTTCGCAGGGGACATTTAATTAAGAGAGGCAGGGACTGGGGAAGGAAGGAAGGAAGGAATGGTGCGGAAGGAAGGAAGGAAGGAAGGAATGGTGCGGAAGGAAGGAATGGTAAGGAAGGAAGGAAGGAAGGAAGGAGCATGAAATATACACATCAGAAACCTGCATGTAATGCTGAGGAGCTTATTGCATGGCTTATGAAGCTCTTTCCTCTCCACTTCTTCCCAAAGTCCATGTGAATCCCCCTCCTCGCAGCAGCAATCACTGCAGGCTCTCCAAGGAGAGGGGTGAGCACCACTAGATTGCAGCGTGGTGTTGGTTCAGCCCTCTCTGCCCCCACCACACCCCATGGAAAGAAGCTGTGTCAAATCAGAGAGAGAAAAGCAAACCAAGGTGCTGCAAATGGGTTTAGCACCATTCATCAGCTCTGGTTTGAAGTGCTCGTTTCCTTCTCTCTGCTGCTCAAAGCCCTTCTGGAGGTTGCCAGCTGTGCCTCATGTAAGCAGTGTTTTACTTTAACCAGGGCCATGCTCACTATGAACAAAGCTTTGCATCAGGACCTTCAAAATACACGGAAATCCCCAAAACTCACAGATTAAGGCTTGCAGCACCTGGCCTTGGGGAAAAAACTTCACCCCAAGCACTGTCCATGGACTGTTGTTGCTGTAAAGGGTAATACATGTCTGCCTTAATTTATTTTCAGACACTCGTAACTTAGCAGTGGGAGCTTATTTTTATTGTCCAAGTAGGGTGTCAATCTTGTTTTATTACATTTTTGAGAAACAGAATGCGTAAATAAAAGAAGGGGGAAAAAATACCACTGGGCAGTTCGGCCTTTTGGGTTTTAAATGGCTGTTAGAGCTTTCTACTGAGAACATCCAGCATTATTTTAACCAGGGCCACCAAGAGTTCTTGCTCTATCCAGTTTTGTCAGGCAGGGAGGCTTTACCACATGTATTCCAGAAAATCTGAATGCGGAAAAAGAGAAAAAAGAAGGGAGATGCACAGTGGCTGCTCGGGTTATTTTTCCCCTTGTTTCTTGTCAGCAAATTACGGAATTTTGACCAGCTCATTTAACGTATTAAAAAGGCCTTTTGAAACTTTAAAGTATCCAAGATACTGTAATAATGCTAGAAAACCTCACACAATAGTAGACAGAAAAATGGATAAGAGCTTTTATTATGGAATCATACGAAGCCAATGGACTGTGCACAAAAAGGCATTTCAGCATGAAGGCACTCTGTCCATCACTGGGGCATCAGCCCTCTGGCTATTTGCTCTGATGACAGCTCCAGTGAAACTGGGGCTTTCTGGGAGTATGTGATTTTTGTCATGGACTCCAGCAGAGCCATGATTTGGCTGCTGAAGGTCTGAGGCTAATGGGACTGCAAGGTGAGCAGTGAGAGTGGGAAGGTGTCAGTCAGCTTGAAAATTAAAGCAGCCAGGAGGAGGAGGTTAAAGCATCTCTCTGCCAGCACTGGACAATTTGGGATGGGAGAAGTAGAGGATTGTCTGGGAGGTGCAGGGTGTAGGACTGACTTAGCTTAAGAGAGAAGCAGAGAGCTGTTCTTGGCTCTGACACAGCATCTGTCCTGCAGGAGGAAGGAACAGCCTTCATTTCCTGCTCTACTAATTAACAGAGTTCGGCCCATTTTGGGCAATTCCCAACCTAGAGGGCATCCAACTGCCCTGCCAACACCCAGCAATGACCTTAAACTTGCCTGATGATTCCTCAGGTGTGGCTGTTCCCACCTGCCTCCTTCTGCAGGGACTTCTGCATCTTTAATGGGATTACACACAAGCATAAATGCTTTGCTCGAAGGGCCATGGCTTTAATAGCAGTGTGACGTTTGTGTGGGGCTTTAACAAGTCCAGAAGTTCCCCCTGGAAAGTTCAGGCATAGCTCAATTTTACTTATCTCATGTTATCCTTTATGTCACATGGCCAGCTTGTTCTCCTTTGAGCTCTATGAACTCATCACAGATGTGCACATGGCTGGAAAAGAAGGATTTTGGGTTGAATGACAAAAATGGTGAGTTCACAGGAGGTTTTTGGTCATCAGGTACATTTAGTCAATCAAAATCTGGACTTTGAAAGGCTTCTGGAAGGGAAATGTTGATAAAAATGGGAAGGAGGCAGTGGTAGTGCAAGAGAGGAGGAAAGAAATGATTTACAATGAAGCCAAGGCAGCTGATCTGAAAGAGATAATTATTCTTCTATAACTGGCCAGGGAATGGGGGAGCCATTATGTGGATGAATGGAGAGAGCAGAAGCAATTTGTCAGCCTGACTTGTTTGAGTGAGTAACTTCAATTTCTCCTTGTCTTCTTCTAAGTGATTTTTCTTTCATCGTCACATAGGAATGTGTTTTACATTTCAGGCTCTCCTGATGCTTGCCTGAGTGAGGGAAGAGAAAAAGAAGGACTTTTTTATGAATATCAGCCATGTTTTTTTTCAGCAGTGCCCACTGGCACTACTGATACTACATGTGCATTGTGCCAGTTGCTCCCAGTTTTGGAGGAGGTCAGGCTTGGCTGTAAAAGATTCCTTCTGAAAGAAAGTTTGGAATTCAAAAGGCAGTCCAGGAGCAGAATATTTCATTGTTCATTTCCAGTGGATGTTATTTATTTGCACTTTTGATTGAAGTGAACAAAAGCTGTTTCTAAAGCTTTCACTTTACAAACCTTAAGCCACACTATGTGTGCCTGTTGTGTATCACATTTACGTGTTCCCAAATGTCTGGATTTATTTCTGAGGGCATTTGTGGTGACAGCTCCTACATATTCTACAGTGCTAAATTCTTCCATCTTCTTTAAGGAGACAGTAGCCTTCAGGATTGGGAATGAAAACCAGAGGTGGGGCTGGATGGAAATGAAGCCTAGGGATGGAGGTAAAGCACAGAAAGAGCTCCTGTGGCTCTGCAGCTGAACACATCTGTGCCCTTGCACTAGCCTAGGGGCAAGGAACCCCAAAACTGTTCCTCTTTTAAAACTTTAAACTGGCTGAATGCCATGAGAAAGGTCCTTCAGGAAATATATTGACAGAGCCCATCAGCATGGCGTCTCTTGTATGCCAAAGGCCCATGTGGATTCAAACCCATTTTTCCCCTTAAGATCCCTCAGGGCTGGTGGACATTTGCAGAGCAGACCTGGCGCTCATGGACATCCTGAGCTCCTAATGTTGTCTGCTCCCTTCCTGGTGTAGGCTTGTGGCAAATCACGCTCTAGGTGAGGCATCTCCACTTCATTCTTTCTTCTGCCCAAGCAGGTACACGCCGACATCCCTGACTTACAGAAGAGTGTTTCGGCAGACAGCCAGCACTCCCTGACATCCAAGTTTTGGGGTTTTGGGTTCCTCCTGCAAGGTGGAAAATAAGGGCTTGGATCACCTCAGGTGAGAAGCAAAATTGCTCCTGACTGTCCTGCTTTGGAGGTGTAGCCTTTAAAACTGTTAGATAAAAGCCTAGACGGTGACGCAGGAAAAAAGCATTTTTCCTGATTGTGTTTTATAAAAAAAGAGGAACTCTGTGCTTTGAATGGAAGAAGCCCTCAGGTGGATGCCTGATTTTTCACTGATTTGGTCTTTTAGTGCCCTTAGGGATTAGTGAGAATTTTAGGAGCACCTGAAGTTATGACAGTTTTTGGAAAATGCTCCTTCTGGCAGAAACTTGACTATAAGCATGGGGAGAGCCTGTCCTGCTCCAGAGACTGCACATGGTTGTGTTGCAGCTTTCCAGTGACCCCAAAGAGGAACTGAAAGTGCACACTTCCAACTATTTTCCATGCCTTCTCCTCATTACATGCTGAACTAAACTCTGACTTTTGTGGTTACTCAAGGAGTAATTCTTCCACACCCTCATCAGTCTTGACAATGAAATTCAAGGTTGGGTGTCCTTATGGTTTCCTTTTGAGGATCTGCCCAAGCTCACGAGCACTGTCTTTTGTCCCCAGATGCACTTGCCAGTCCCCTTTAGGAACCTCCTCGTCACTCACCTGTAGTGTGGCCACAGCTCCCTGGAGAGGACACAGACACGTCCAGAGCTTCAGCTGGCCTGTTCTGGGCACCTTCTTTATCATTTATCATCACTATCTTTATCATGATATCATATTTATCATATCATATGATATGCATCATCTTTTATCATGTATAAAAAATAAACTGCGTGCCAAAAATGCCTGTTGCTCTCCACTGGCTGTAAAAGGTGAGAATCTGAGACACAGTCAGATTGACAGGGCACACATGATGTAACTTCCCTGAGACCTTTCCTGCAGCAGTTTGGGGAGAAATAGCAGGAAAACTGATGCAAGACTTTGTCACCTTCTTTCTTTTAGGTATAGTGCCTAGGAGGCAGGGAAAAGGAACAGCAAAGGAATGGCAGTGGGGGGTGTGTGATTCACTTGATCCCTTGGCTGCTTTTGGTGTTTAGATAAGTCACGTTTCTTATATCTTTTGCCTGGATGAACTCATAAGTGCAAATACTTGCAGCTTCAAATGTGTCCATTCATTATTGAACAGGAAAGGGTAGTGGAGCACTTCTGTCAGAGGCTGGAAATCATAAAAGACATAAGTGATGGTAGTAAAAACCGAGCTGTTATCAGAGGAAGAAGGGGGGTGGAGGGGAGGAAGGCAACCCTCCTGCATTTATTCCTTTGAGACACAATTAAAACCCTGAACGACAATTTTCGGAAAGAACCATGTTATTCCCTGTGCTTCATGTGCCACACTCAAAATGAATTATGAATTTGCAACAGAACGAAAGTCTTTCACCCCAGCTTTAGCCATTTGACTCAAAGTTGAAAACGAATGAACCCATGGGGTGCCTTTCTCCATGGGCACCATTGCAAGCCAGGGACATCTTGGCTGGTGTTGGGCTGGTGCAGATCCCGGTGAGGAGAGGGAGAGCATCACCTCAGCACGGGGCACAGATGTGCAAATTCACCCTTGTGGTGGACATTCGTAACCCAGACCAACTGGGATTCGCTGGTAGCGTTCAAAGTTGTTACTACACACCCAGAGGGAATACCCTCTCTTTCAAAGGCAGCAAATTCATTTTTCATGATGGTTTGGACTTGGCCTTCTTCTTCCCCCCCATCCCCCAGAAACTCTCGGACGTGCAGTGAAACAGAGCTATTAGAGATGATTTATGATTTATAAATAATAAGAATCTGTCTCATGTTGGAATATGAAGTAGGTACTTGAAAATTAAAAGCCAGCTTTATATAGCAGATACTTTCCATTCCTCTCCCTCGAAAGCAAAAAGTAAAAATATAGGCCCAAAGTTTGTAAAGATTCAAATTACCCATGAAAAATGGATGGTGCCTTTCTTCAGCTAAAAGAGTTCCCCTCTGTCAACCTAAACACACTTTTATTTAATGTATTTAACCAGATCAGCACCCTGGGCAGCCTACAAATGAAACACCAACCACAGAGCTTATGCCTGGAAGCCCTAAGACATCTTTCTCTCTGTTTGATATGACTGACACATCCCATCCTTGGCATAAAATAATCATCATTATGTTTCTAAACAGTCAAGGATTGTAGAATTTAAAATTCCCTGGCTGGAGATGAAGTTTTCTGTTCATGGTAGGAGTTAATGCTTTTTTATTAGAGAAGTTAATGTAATATTGATTTTGTGCAGGGGAAAAATATGCTGCCATATTGTGATAGATACAAAAGGTGAAAAGGCTTCATAAAAAGAGATTAGTATTTTTTATTCATTTAAAAAACATTCCCAGCAAATGTGCAATTGCCCAACATGTGAAGATTTTTCCACAAGGTTAAACATTTTACCCTGCTCTTGAAGCTACAAGTCTCTTTCTTTCCCTTTCCAAACACACATAAGAGAAGACTAATGTTATTCCTCGCTATGAAGTGTTAAAGTTACGTAGCAGCTGTGATGGTATCAGCCAATATGTTGCTTTTAATGATCTCACTCATACATTATGAATGAGGAAATTGCGAGGCAGGAAAACATAGTGAACATAATCTTTAACTGTTCAGCTCCTAAAGAGCTTCCTAGCTGAAAGTTACAGTCCCTCTGACTTTCCTGTTTGCAACAACAACTTGACATCATGCTTGGCTTCACATCAGTGTAAACCACAGACGTGGTCAAACCACAAGCCATGTTAATAGATTTTCATGAGTTAAAAAAAACCTCAAAATCCTGCCTTTAGATGCAGTCCATTTTGCTGCACCCCAATGAAATGAACCCATTAATTTCAAAGCAGCATGTTTGCCCACCAGACCTCAGCCTGGCAGGAGGTGTGCCATGAGTTTTGATACCCACATTTAGCAAATGGAGATTCTTCGGGGTGGGCTGCTAAGTTTGCAACTCCTGTTTGAGATGGCACCAGGAAAGAGAGTGCTGAGGGCTCCTCTGTCAGCTCTTCCTTCTTCAGGGCTGGACCAGCCGTGCCAGGGATGTTGGAACACCCAGCCTCACCAGCAGGGCCAGACAGGCACCAGGGGATGGGGCCCCATTCACACCGTGACAGGCTCACAGGGGCTCCCTGGCCCCATGTCCCTGCTCACCTGGGTGCCACTTTCCCTCACAGACACTCACTGCCTCCTCTCACTGCTCAGGGTTTTGCCCTCACTCTCTTTTTCCTCTCCATCCATTTCCTTCCTTGCCCTGGAGAGCCAGGAGCTGGCTGTAAAGGCATCCAATAAAACACTCCAGACAATTGCATCATTTGTTCTTTCTTCTTGGACTGATATTTTAGCCCTAATCCCCCAGAGCTGAGAATCAGCTGCAGAATCCTCTAAGGCTGCAGGAAACTGCTGTGCCTTACGCCCTGTCCTTCCTGTCTTATCGCTGCCGGATGAGAGGAAGAGATTATTGCCTTCTGCCTCACAACAGCCTTTTGGGACCCTGAAAACGCTGATGTTCCCACCCCCTCCAGCCAGGCTTCTGGCCCTGGGGCTCTTGGAATGGCTGCTGCTGGCTGGCCCATGCCATGACCCATTGCCCCATCCCTGGGAGTGTTCAAACCCAGGCTGGATAAGGCCTCAAGCAGCCTGGTCTAGGGGAAGGTGTCCCTGCCCATGGCAGAGGGGTTTGGGACTGGATGGTCTTTAAGGTGCCTTCCAACCCTTAATATTCTATGACTCTGTGTCCCTCCACCACCAGGAGCCCACCAGGAGCACTGAGGGCTATCAGGAAATCATAGCCTGACTCCTCTTCTTACCTCCAGGCTATTTTGCTACAGCATAGAGGACATTCCCAATTCCCCTGATAGAAATTAGTCTCTCTCCATCCTTCCACTTTAACAGTTTGCTAAACGTATCAGGATGTATCCCCTTTCCTTCATGTAAGATTGCAATACTCTCCTTGCTCAAAAAGGATTTGGAAGACTTTTGCTTATTTGTATTAATTGCATAACAAAGGCATTTCCATGTCCTCCACTTTGTGGGCTGCTGGGGTCAGAGAACAGGGAATGCAGAGCTTCTTCCTGTGCTCCTCTCATGCTTTTCAGCCAAGAGCAGTGAAGGGGAAGACAGCAGAGGAAGAAAAAAAGGAAAAATAGCTCCACCAAGCAAGAAGATGCTTGGAAGAAACTTCTGCAACCTTCAAGCCTGAATTTTCTTTGTGTGAAATAATCTAAAATCAAAGCAGGAATCACAGGGAGAAGTGATGCAGCCACTGCTTTGCAGGAAATTAAATTAGATCATAATTTCTCTTACTAATTTTAGGAAACCATGACTCTAGATGCCTTTCTGGATTATATTTATATGCAAATATTTTAATATGGATGATATACTGGAAGTCAGGCATTCACTGCCCTACTAAAAGAAAAAAAATAAAAAAGAGTATTTACTTCTGCTTCAGGAGACAATTTGTGTATGGAGGGCAGCCAGAAGGAGAATGTTAGAAATGTTGATTTTATCCCTTGTAGGCAGGTATGCTGAGCCACTCCTCTCTTCACAGCACGGCACACACTCAAAACGAAAAAGAAAAACGTAATGCAATCACCTCCCAGCAGGGTTCCCTTGTTCTTGGCATAAGGATTAGTGAAGACAAGATGGGAAACACAACGTGCAAAGCAAGAAGATGGGCAGAAAAGCAGCACACTGCTCTTCTGGTGCTGCACCACAACATCCTCATGCACACCATGTGAGCACCAAATCACACACAGCGTGGCTGGATCCTTACAAACATCTGGGGCAGCCACCAAATCTACACCTGTGTCCTCTCAGACCTGGGCCCTGCTGAGAACGCCTTGAATCAGACCATGTTCTCTCCCCACTGACCATTTGTGTCCCTGCAGGGATGTCCTCTGCAGGGCTTTGTCCCTTGGGACACCCCAGCTGCTGCAGCCAGGGCCAGCTGAGCGCAGAGCTCCTGAGCTCCTGCTGGAGCCCTGATGCCAGGGGAGCTGCAGAGGGCACTGAGCAGGGTTTGTTTCCAGGAGGAGTTCCAGGTGATGCTGGGCCAACAGCACGGGCAGGCTCTGGGAGCCTGGGGAGGTTCCCTGCCTCAGGTGAGCTCAGTCCTTCCTTGAGGCTGAAGAGCAAATAGAGATTGCTACAGGAGGAGGATCTGCCATGGAAACTTTGTGTTGAGGTCGCCTCTGAAAGTCAGAAATGCAAGTTTAGGGTTATGCCTTAAAGAAATCCACTCTTGGCCGCAGCACCCGCTCTGTCCTCCTGCTGCTTCCTTGCAGACACGTTGCCTCACAGCCAGTGGCAGTGATCCAAGGCTAGATGTGATAAAGTGTGACCTTCCTTCCTATTCCTCGTCACTCTTCCTTTTTTTCATTAAATCTCCCATTTGCCACTTGGAGTGAGACAATGACTCATTTGTTTATAAATTCATTTACTTATACTTTGCTTTCCCATTCTCTGCTTCTGTATATTTTATGTCTCTACAACTTCCACAATGAAAATCATCTTTAATTAAGAGGCTTCTTCTAATATGAACTTTTGACACCTTAACCTGCATTATTTTCACCCTGCACTATTATAGTTAGATGCCTGAAAGAAGAGACAGTTGCCTGCTTTTAGTCACTATACTAATATTTACATATCAGAAAAATGGCAGTGTTTAATTCCTCCTGAGGAAATAAAAAAGATCTTTAAATAAAAGACACAGGATCTGTGAAGAAGGCTTTTTGTACCACTGCACACCTGTGTTGGATGCACACCCCTTAACCAAATTAGGTAGTTTGGTACAGGCTCCAGAGGGGATGAAGACCTGAGCCACAGATGGGCCAAGAACTCCTCCAGGAAACACACAAAGGAACAGAGTGACCCAGTGAACATCGATGCATATGAGCTGGGAACACCAATCATGCAATTAACAGATGAATAGAGGGTGGTTTTTCCAAGACTCATTTATCAAGGAACAAAGAGATTTGTGGGTACAAGAAGTCTCATGCATACTTTTCCCATTGTATGCAATCTGACTACAGGCCAACCACTTTATTCCATAAATATGACAGCCTAAGTGAGCCTTCTCTGAGCTCTCCCTGCCAGGCAGTGTGGCTGCATGGTGGGGATCTGCCCTGAGCTGAGACACCTCTCGAGGCTGCTCCTTGAGGCAGAGTGACCTTCTACTAACAACAGATCTTGGGATGAATCCAATCCAATGTCTCTCTAAATTGCAACTGGACTGCAGGCCAGGTGAGTCTCCCCCTGAGCAGGGTTTGATGTTCCTGACCTGAGACTGAGATCCTTCCTAGCCGAGGGCAGAGTGACCCCTTGCTCACAACAGCTCCTCGGGGAGTGACTGACAGCAAGCTGAATTCCTACCAGAGAAATCCATGGAGCCAATTCCATTGGGCAAAAACCACGTCCAAGTCAGAAGGAGATGCGCTCTAGCTGCACCTAAGCTGCTTTAGGAGTTTAAAAAGCACAGGATTTCACTCTAACCTTGCGACTCAACAGGAAGGTCTCACCCTTTTGCATCTTCAGTTTCTGTTTAATAATAGCTCTAGTTTGATTCTAGCTTGATTTTCCTGTGTAAGTTATTTCCACATAGTAAATATTAAAGTGAGCCTTGCCATCAAACTTTGTTAGTCGTACTTTCACAAATTCATATTAAAACCTCTTTTGCTAATAATAACTTTGGTGGTAATTCTTTAAAGGATTTAAATTACTCATCCATGACAATACCATCCCAACTATTGTCCTTCATGAAGCTGTGCAGTGCAGACCTCTTCGCCCTGCTGTGTAGACTCCTTGTACTATAATGACATAATAACTCAATCAAGAAAAAAAAAATTTTAAAAATCTGCTGAAGATTTCTCATTACCAATCTTTGGGGTCTTTTGATGGCTGCAGCACATTGCAGTTCATCTATCTGCATTCTCTCTGCAACTTGCTTATGTTTGCTTCTCCTTTGCAGGAAAAATAAAATATTTTCTCAGGCTGACAGACAAGGATTCATGTTCTGCTCTTTCAGTAATTTGGAAAATGAAAATATACTGCTCACAGCTTTTTGTTATTTTTAACAGAACTATATTTTATCCTTTCGTGTCAGAAGCGAGACAGATTAATGGCTTCTGGAATTTATTTCCAATGCTGATTTTGTTTCCAAAGTTTTGAGAGCAACGAGACGGATCTGCAGTCCTCTCTCCAGTGGGAAAGGGAAGTGGCATCTGTTCCTGCTTTGTCCTCAGAGCTGCCAGCGAGGGTGTCTGGACCAACCATCCATTTTCTGCCAGTGCATGTAGTCAGCCAGAGGGCCCTTTCTGCTGATGCAAATGAGAATTGGCCTGAAAGTGCCCTAATACGTGGTAAGGAGCCAATAACCCCTCAGCTTTCCGAAGGAACAAGAGAATTTCAGATCATCTTTACTTTGCATGTCCTTTAAAACTTGTGCTAAGCAAAGCTTAGCTGGACTTAAAGCCCTTGGACGACTGTTCTGGCCAAACTCTGCTTTCTGTTGTGCTGGCCATCCGTACACAGACACAGAGCAGGAGTGCTCAGCTTGTGGCTTTCTGTGCTAAAAGGATTGCTGTGCTGAGCTGGACACATGGCCATTCTTCCTCACCAGTGAGCTGCTGCCTCTGCCTGGTCCTGCTGCCAGTGGGAAGATCTGTGCCACGATTGCCTGGAACATTTCCCACCATTTCGGTCAGACACAGTTCTCTGGATGGTATTATGCAGGACTTTCTGGAGACTGCCAGTCCAGAACCATGATTTTCCAGCTACAGACAGCAAAAAGGTAAAGACAGACAGAGATACCAAGGGTATGTTGTCCTAGGTTACATGGAAGGTGTAACCAAAAGTATGTATTCTATTACCATCTCCATAAGCTGTTAAAACAGATGGGGCAGTGTTTTTTGTGTTCAGCACAACTCAGCCCTGCTAACACCATCGGGGCTATCTCTGTTCATGGGCCATCAAGGTCTGCAGAAGAGACCCAGCCCTGCTAACACCATAGGGGGTATCTCTGCTCATGGCCATCGAGGGCTCTGGGAGTGACTCACAGGATTCCATCAGCCATTGTGAGATGCCCTGCCCAGAGGGGAAGAACTGAACATTCCTACCTACTTATAAATTGAGATCCTAGAATACCAAGGTACCTTTCCACTGATTCCCAGAGGAGAAGAGCTCAAGAGCCACCACTGGACCTCCAGAGACCAATGAGACCTTACCACAAGATCACCAAGACCACATCCATCACTCCAACGGGACTGCAGCCACCATTTAACTGGACTGCTAGCAGCACCCTAACAGGGTGCAGGTTGTACTCTGACTTTGTCTATCTAAACCATTGTTTCTGTATTATTGCCTTGCTCTAACTATTAGTAAAGAACTGGTATTCCTTTTCCCATATCTTTGCCTGAAAGTCCTTGATTCCAAAGTTACAATAATTCGGAGGGAAGGGGGTTCATATTCTCTATTCTAAGGAAGGTTCCCACCTTCCTTAGCAGACACCTGTCTTTCAAACCAAGACATATGTCCAGGCAGCTTTCCCAGTGTCCTCAGCTAGGGGAGAGCAGAGCGTGAGGCTGCATAGACGGATGAGGACAGGAGCAGAGGCTGATGCTGCCTGCACTGGAGATGTTGTTTCCCTCTCATCTCTCTGCTGATTGCAATTTGCCACAGAAACCAAATCAGATCACAGAGTGTTTGCTCCAGTGTGGTTGTCTGTGTGAACTGGAGCAGGAAGAAGTGAATACCTGAGCTTCAGAAGAAACTCTTTTCACTGAATTTTTGACCTAACAGATTCCAAAGCCTCCCTCTCTCCTATAGCAATTTCTGCATTTCCAAACTTTGTAGCTGAGCTGGAGCATATTTTGTAATTCAGACTTGATTTAGGTTCTTCAGGTGATGGTGAATTCACAACCTCATGAACGAAATTCTTCTAATCAACTCAATGGTTGAAAATTTCTGCCTTATTCTTTACCTGAATTTGTCTTCTCTTCAGCATCCAGCTACAAAATCTCATTATGCTGTTGTCAGTGAGATTAAGGTGTTCCCTCCACACAGGTACACAGGGCAGCATTAATCTGCCCAGGTTTAGACATCTGCAGTGCACACCTATATCTGCCTCAGTTGTCAGTGATCCTCATATGGTCAAAGGAGAGAAATGAAGACTAGCCTGATGTGAATCACCTCCCTTAAAATAGATGTCTAGCACATTTCAGATGAACTACCCTGCAGAAGTACCTCTTTCTTTCAGGCTGGATGGCCAGCTCAATCAAAACTTAAGGGAAGTGCACCTCACAGACTAGGAGTAGCCACCACTTAATTTAGTAAAGCTATTTGGAGCAAGTTATAGTTTAACCCACAGAAGAAAAAAAACACTATGATAGAGATGCTGGGCATTGAGAGTTCTTCCTAGGATGATTCAACCCTGTTCTTCCCTCTGTATCTGCAAATGGTGGCTGATGGCTGGAAATTAGTTTCATCTCACTGCAGAGAGTCAGTGCCATGTCCATTTGTCACTTTGGTCCCATATGAGCCTTCAGGTTTAAGCACGTGCAAATTGTGCCTGTTTCCAGCTCTCGGTGTTTCAGGGTCACCTGGAATTTATCTTGCTTCACCTCAAGTAAATTAAATAGAAGAAAGGATGTTGATTTTTAAAACTGAGGAAACTAATAGGCTAATATTTCCTTTATTTTATCTGATCGGATTTAGAAATTGCTTCTGCCTCAGCCATGGAGGAGAATAAAGTATCAGGGTTATATCCAAAGAGAGTTCAAAGTCTGGTTTATCACTGTATGGAGACATGGGTTAAAATCAATAAGATTCAACTTTAATTGATTTCCTATAGGGAAGACTCCACTCTATAATATCTGAAAGCCATTAGTCAATGTGTCTTTGAAGTATTAAATTTATTATGAAAACCCTGAAGATATTCTATTTTAAATACATGGAGGCTTATGTGCTTACTGGATTATAGGCGTGTATTAAATATAACACTCACCCTCTAATGGAGCACAGCAGTGTTTTCACACTATCATTATTCTGAATCTCATCTTGCTCCTGCAAATTCACAGAAAAGATACCTATAAAATGCCTATCTGGCATTATGCCCACTTAATTATCATCTCACGGATTATTATAATGGGCACGTGTGGATCTCCTTTGAGAGTACGAGGCCTATAAAATAGCACCTCTTTATGCTTTGATGTTTAGGACTTTCCTTCAGGTGCCCCAGGGGTCTGGCAATGGGTCCTGAGTTTGGGGTGCTTTTAATGGGGGTTTTGCACTTGTCTGTGTTTGTGTCTCATTTATATTTACTGTGCCTCACACAACCAACCTTTTGGTAGCATTTTTTGGAGATGCAGTTGATTTCTGAGGAGAACAATTAAGTCACCATGGCCAGACCTTTACAGGTCCAGCAGTGCTTGGATTTTATCATACCCTGCTCCATTTTGAAGCTGCTAGAAAAACACAAGACAGGCCAAAGTGTGACTCAGTGAATGTGCCTCACCTTTGCTCAGATATTACCTTATTTTATTATGTTTTAGTCAGGGTTTCTCCTGAAAGTAGAGAAGAAACTTTTGTAGTAAATAAAAACATTGCGCTTCAAAACCTCCTATGTGGTAAATTTACAGATGTTTCTTCTGCTGCTGCTGATACATGCCCAAGTCCATTAAAAGAGAAAAGTATTTATTCTCAAGAAATAAAACTACTGAATGATGAAAAATTAATTTAGATCACAGGCTTTATGTTAAATAGATTGCTTTTCTGTTTATGAACTAGAAACAATGGGCTTTTCTATTTATCTTTTTTAAACTTCTTCAGCAATGTTATGAATTGTTCAAGATGTAGCTCTGACAGTTCTAATTCATGAGCTGGGGAGCTAGTTATTAATTCCTTTTCTTACCTTAAAATCTTTAATAAAGCAGAGATTTGACTCCTATCTTTTTTTTTTGGGGTGGGGAATGACATTGTAGGGAATGTTCGTGGCTAGGCAAGAGTCTCCATGTAGAATGAGCAGGGCACACTCAGGCACACAGTCAGGGAATAAATTTACCCTCTTTCAAATTTCCTTGACATTTTTGCCCTGTGATCATTTGAGCTGGAAGAGTTTACATCAAAGTGTTAGAAATAAGAAGGTGATGCTACTCCCACACCTGGAAAAGCAATGGGGATTAGGAGCATAAAGCTGCAGAGGGGCATTTGCAGAGGATGAGGCAAAAAACTTGGTTTCCCAGGGCCAGATGTGGAAAAATAAATCCCAGTGAGGGTATGCACCATTTCATTGGTGTCCCAGAAAACCAAGCTGCTTGATATGGAAAAAATGTTCATAGCTATTTCTCCTATCCCCAAGGATTCTTCAGATGGTTTTGTTCATGTACCTCATATTTATTCTCAATGAACAGAGAGCAGAAATGGTTGCTCTTCAGGAATAAAACCTGTCCCCAAGAGAGCTCAAAAATCTCGCACACTTCTGTAGAAACCACTTCATTCATTTCTGAGCTCTCAAGTGCAGTGTAAGGAGAGCATTGGCCCCAGGGGAAGGGCAGGGAAGGGATGAGAAGGAATTTCACCTGAACAAGATGGGTTTGCTGTTCATTACTTGCTCTCATTTCATACACTGCAGTTGTCCTATCAGGACTGAAGCAGCAGCACCCCTGAGAAGCACTTCCTGATGAAAAGTGCTTAAAAATTATAAAACTGTGAAAAAGTTCTAAAGAAAAACATAGAGATAATTTGACTGATACAAGAGGTATTTTTAATGATACAGTGTTTGCCTGAAAAAAAATTTCTCTAGTGCTTAAATAAAAGCTTTTTAAGAGTGAGTAGAAGATAGGGCAATTTTCTACAGCCTGAATTATTTTACATAGGGATGTAGGCAGTGGTTGACAAGTGCAAACAACTAATTTTGATTTCCTCTTCAATTCCTTAGGAAGGAACAACATCTTAAGACTTTTAAAACAAGTTGCGTGATGAACTTAACAGGCTTCATCTCATTATGTAGGGTGATTTCAAAAGTGATTTGACTAGGCAAATGTTTCTCCTTCTTTGCAAACTGAATCAGAGTATTTTCAGTAACTATTTGGATTATGCATATGATTCTTAAACATTATTAGAAGTTTATGACCTTACTGTTTGTGAAAGCTTTGATGGGAACGGAAAAGTCCAGGAGTGACAAAATCTGGTGCTTTTAATGGAAGCAGAGGCATAGAGAAAAGAGGGGTGTGATGTGGCAGGGAACTGAAAGTCTCTTCCATGGGAAAAATCATCTTTCTCCTGCTTGGATGTCATGGCAAGAGGGCATAAAAAATATAAGGGAGGAAAATAATGTATTGATTTTGCTGTGAAATGTTATTATACATTCTTTGTTGTTCCAGGAAAGGTTAATCAAGTTGCCCGAAAGAGGAACATGCTGTTATGTTCTGAACTATTGCTGAAGGTAATGAAAGTACATTTAAAAGGCATTACCCTAAGCTACAACAGAGTATAGGAGAGGCTAATTTTTAACTTAGCAAACAACATGATGAGAAACAAACTTCAGGCCTTATTTGGGAGCCAGACTTTCCCAAATGGGGTTTAAAACAAAGTTTATTTGTTAATGTGCCAAAGGCATCACCAACACCCTCACCTGTCACCTGCCTCTAGTTTCCAGAATACCAATAAGTTTCCTCCATTTCTCCCCCTCCTCAGAGTGGTAGTAGAAGTTAATGTGGACTGAAGCAGAGACTTTCAAGTGAACAAGAGGAATTTTACAGTTCATGTCGCCATGGTGAGTCCCTGCTCTCGTGTCCCTCTGTGCACTTGATTTCTCTTGGATCCACCCCATATTTGGCTGGTGCCACTGCTCTGTGGTCATCCACTGGGCAAGGCATTGAGTCAAATGAATCCCCTATTTGTGCCTGATGGAGAGAAGCAGGTGCTCACAGAATTTATCTCAGCTCAGATGCCTGGTTCAGGATGGGATGATTGACCCCATAGCCAAACCTTCTCTTGTCTGCAGTCTCAGGAGTTTAGAACAAGTAGCTAATTTTCAGACAGCTAAATGTAGATGGCTTAGCTTGAGGCTAAAATACCTAAATGTGGGTGTTTGCATGGGAATTACCTGCCTAAACTGCTGTTCCAGTCAGGGCGGGTGGGGTTGATGCCATCAGTCCAGCAAGGGAGAGAGATCTTCTCAGGCTTCTCTGACCATAAAGATAAGGATTACAAGAAAAAACTGATCAATTCATGCATTTTAAACCAAAATCAAGATTTAGTTAAGCAATTTAGTTTGTTACAAACCTAATTAATCAGCAATCTATGAACCATATATTCAGGGTTAATATTAGCAATGCAACAAAAAACCACAATAGGAGACGCTTTTACAAGGTTAATATAACACTGTGGGCTTCTAAATACTCATCTATAACCAATCCCCCAAATCCCAATTTTGTAGCACACCCAGGCCAGGTGGGACACAAACAGAACCACCCTGGAGATGTGGGTTCCCCTGCTTAGGTACTTAGGAGGGACTGGAGCATGGAGCCTACAGAACTCCCTTTTCATTCCACTGAAGGAGGAACTCTAGCTAAAGGGAACAAAGCTGTTAGGCATTTCAAGATCAGAAAGCCTATAGGTACAAGCAGCAAGACACAAAATCTGAGTATTTTCATGGGATCATGGGATTCAGCCTCCAGGATGGATCACAAACCATGTGGACACAGCCACTGATGCATGTGTGAGGAGAACAGAACATGGAGCTTGGCTTCGGTTGCCCAGATGTAGGAGTCCAGTGCTACCTGAGGTGTTTTGGGTTATCCTATCTGACCTCCAGCCGCTGTCCCAGAACGGTGTGGATGTCACACAGGTCCCATGTCATATGCACCAGCCTTCCCAGTGTGTCTCAGGTAGCTCAGAAGATGTGAACTGGTTCTAAACCCCTCAGAGGAAGTCGTGGTGGCTTTCTCATCAGGGTGGGTGTGTATGTTAGGGGATTGCAGCCTCGAGTGCACACACCCATGTGCTGGAGCACCTACACCTCCATGGCAAGAGGAGTTACCTTCTCTCAGGAACTCAGGAAGAGGAGTTCACATGGTTTATGATCCGCCCTGGAGGCTGAATCCCATGATCCTGTGAACCATGGGATCACATCACCTTTGCCATTAAGCACAAATTTCCTAAGAGCAAGGGAGGGAGTGATGGAGAGACAGGAGATACATCCAAGAGTGCAGGATGCCTCTGAGTGCTGAGGCATGCCCTTTTTTGAGAAACTGTCAGTATGAGAATTGATTTCTATTTCAAGGAGATCAAAGCTGGCCAGCAATTAACCATTTCCAGGAATTACTGCCTGACCCCTGCAGTGTAAGGCACGGGGAAGACATTTTCAGTACCAAGCCTGCTGTTTCATTCAGCGTTTTGGGAATGATTAGCTAGGCAGGGTCAGACCATGGGATCAGTGCAAGCAGTGTTGCACCACCTGCCTCTCCCTCTATTGGGGTTCCCCCGTGAGGGGAAGCAGACAGGTTGTGTGCTCTTCCCATCTGGAGAAAATCCCCTCTTGTCTCCATCCCTTCGGCTGTCATTTCTCCCCTGCCTCACAACCACCCATTTCTCCTGCGTCTTTGCATCTGTACTTCTTCAGGAACATCTACTGAATTACCTGGAGATTAGTGGCTGTCACTCACAGTGGGAACCTGCTCCCTGCAGCTCCACACAGCCATGGCTGGCAAAGGAACACCGCTGGTTTCTCCAGAGGAGAAGGGAGGAGGGAAGACTCACACTTTGATATGACCCCAAACTGGGAATTTGACACTGAGCGCTGTGTAATGGCTAAAGCAGCCTCCTTTTCCTATTCCTTTTAAGATTGGTTTTGTTTCTATAATGATCCTAGTCAAAATTACCATTTAAATATTTTTCAACTTAAAGAAAAGACTTTTTAATGACATGGACGTTTTGATGGAACTGTTTCCATTTTCATTCCTCCTGAAAAAAGAGCTTAAGCAAACTTTTTAAATTTGTGAAGAGAAATTTAAATACACGACAAAGAACAACATTTTCAATGACATTTTTCTTTCTTGTAATGTAAAAAAGATTTTATATATATATATGTATATACATATTTATATCTTCCCAAAGCTGCTCTCACAAAGAAATGCAGAAGAAGCTTTCAGAAACCTTACAGCTGAATTTTCTTTTTCAAAGCTGGAATGGGGAGAGATAATGCTGATCCTTCTCTCTCAGGATCCCCACCAGGAGAGGAAGGATGGCTGAAAATTTTACTGCATTAATCTATGAGCTCCCTGTGGAACATGTCCTGTCACATAGGGCTGGAGTTTTGCAGAAATTCAGGTATTCTGGCATGCACTGGTAGTGAACAGAAGAGGTAAATTAAGAAAAGCTATTTTAAGAAAACTGAAATCCATAAGGAAGGTCAATGGCTGGGAGGGTGCTCAGCAGTGGTGCACACATCTGCAAATTTTCTGCTGGTGGCATTGCAGCAAAAACAAGGCTTTACCAAGAATTAGCCTGTCTGTCACTTCTTTCAGCTTCTGAACATCCCTGTCACCATCCTTCTTCCACTTCTGCTCCCCCATCTCTTCTCCTGACCACCTCCCACATATAGCCTTGCCTTTCAAGATGCAGAACTCAGACACTTGGCTGATAATCACTACTCAGGAATTGCAATATCCTTTTCTGTGCTCTTTAAAAATTTCTTTCTGGATTAGGTATTTTCATGATGCTGCAAATTGTGATTTACCTGGTGCTTCACTCTGAGGTGGATCTTTGTCCACCTACACTGGCTCCATCTTCTCCACTGCTTTAAACCTTTCCCTTTTTTCTGTTAAGGATTCAAGCTTTTTTCTTGGTTTCATCTGACCTGGTTTTAATTGATCAGTCTCCTTTCCTTCCTCATTATACCTTCATCTGAGTGCTTTTGGAGGTTTTTTGGAACTACCTCTTTCCATTAAAAGGAATTGTGTGTTGCTGTCTGCGCAGCTGCCATATCCTCCTCCTCTAAATGCCACCCCCCCTGACTGCCCACAGACTCAAAAACATTAAGCCCATGGGCAACCACAAATTCCTGTTATCTGACTTCCCAGTAAGACCTCAGGGCATTCCATTTCACCTATTTAATACTCTACTTTAGTGGTCTATGTTTTCCCTCCAGTAGCATATCTACATACTGCAATCAACTCTCTTGTTTCTTGCTGGAGATGGAGATGAATCCATCTCTCTAGGACATGGTGAGAGGCATTTTCAGGTGCTATCCCATCATTTTTGGGACCCATCTCATCATTTCACATGTGTTTCCTACAGTTCCCTCAATTTCTGAGAAGCTGTAACACCCCAAAGCACATGCATGTTCCAGCACTGCACTTTGCACTGGGTTACAGTGTCCTGCACAGAGAACAAATCTCTTCTCTGCTCCTTCTCACCACTCTCCTGGTTTTGCAGCTAAAGATTGGGTTAGAAAATTCACAGCCACGACATCTTTTGGATTACAGGATGTGATACACTTGAGCAGCCTCTTCTTTACAAATCTGACAACCTTGTCAGAATTAGTGCTTTGCAGCATATAGTTTTGGCATGTTCCATATAAATTTAATCTGCTTTCTTTGCTCTCAGATTTTGCACCTTTCTGTGATAAAACTCAATTTGTTAGAGTAAGCCCAGAACAACAAGCAAACAGGATTGCTTTGATGACTGACTGATACTTTAATTTACTCCATTAACACTTCTGCATGATAGAAATATTTCTTGGTAGCTTTGTGATATTTTAATTATTCATTTGATAATTTAATTGATTAGTTGTCTGGATACTGTTTAGCCTAGAACAGAGGAAAATTTGTCAAGCATGTGAGACATTGGTACATCTTCCAGCTCCTCCTCAGAACAACATTGCTTTTGGTACATTTATGTCTGCTCTGGGCCACAAATACCCATCTTCAAACCTCCTTCTGGAAATTGGCCTACCTCAGTTGTTGCTTTTCTTCCTGGCAGCCCTTCTTTAAAAACTTTTCATAATGTTCTTAGGGATGGATTTGTCTCTGGTGCCTTTATACACATTTATAATTTTTCTGCAACTCATTAACTTCTCATTTATATTGATTGCTAGCTACTTTCCTTTCTTTCCCTCCATTTATTATATATTGCTGTTTTATTTCCAGTTGCTGCCTTCCTTCCCCGCTGAACTAGGGTGGCCTTTTGCCAAGGTTCTCAGCTTGACATCAGTCAGTCTGCCGAGATGCTGAGACTATTCGCCGCCACCCTGACCAATACTGTCTCCTTATTTCTTGCTTTCTCCCTTTCCTTCCAGTCAGTCTGTCTGTCTCCAGCTACTGTCTCTTATTTAGATGAAAAGCTTTTTAGTCAGAGATTTCTGTCTTTGCACAGCATCTGCCAGGGCTTGATCCACTGCAAGAACTCAATGACCTGAAGCTTTAAGTGGATGTTCACGGGAGGAGAAGCTGTAACTCCTTCAGAAGGTGCCACCCTTCAGCTGCAACACACCAAGGGACCATGCTGAGATCATTTCTGGTTGAGGAAAGCAGAGCAGCTGAAAGTCCTGTTCAGGTGCTTTCAGTAGCCCTGAAAGCAGGCTTCTCACCTGCTTGGTTAACTTGCATCACACGAGCAGGGTGGTGAAGGATACTTTTATGGGCAATAAATTCACAAAACATCTTCAAATACAGTGCAAGCAAATGATTAGCTGTACATAATATTATAGAACCACAGAATAAGCTGAGTTGGGAAGGGACTCACAAGGATCATTGAGTCCAGCTCCTGGACCTGCACAGAACCATCCCAAGAGTCTCACCATGTGCCCCAAGAGTGTTGTCCAAGTGCTTCTATTGCTCCAACAAGGACTAAAGAACTGAACCTGTGGACAGTACACTGCTCCCTTTGGCCCTGGCTTTCTTTGATTGCTTTTCCCATGAAAGAAGTGGGAGAAAAGAGGGTAAAAACACCTTCACACTCTGGTTAGTATTAGAAGCCACCCTGGTGATGTGAATACCTGTTTCCCTTTCTCTAAATAACACACTGCCGCATGTCGTGATCAGTGACTTAGACTAATGTAATTATTAAAGACTCAAAAGTTGTACTTGTGTTTGTCAAAACAGATCAAAGTTATGCTTTTATTAGTCTCTGTGTGGCTCTTATTATTCAATTGGTGTGAAGGGAATGAAAGAAGGAAAAGAGGGCTCATGTGTGTGTAATGCTATTTTTCAATTAGTTTGCTTGTGGGTTTGAGCATTAAATTGGATAAGTAAAAGATGGTGGAGAGGACCCATCTGCCAGGAAATTGCTTGCATGTGGCCTTCTGCTCCTCTACTGCATTTGATCGGTGGCAGAGTGTGTGGGTTGATTAATTCATTCAGGTCCCTTTGGGATACACAGCCTGCCCAAGAACATGCATCCTAATAAATAAAAACTCAGTCACATAATCATAGAATGATTGAAAGAGACCTCTGGAGGTCACCTAGTCCAATCTCCCTGCTCCACCAGGGTCCCCTAGAGTAGGTTGCAAAGGATTGAGTGCAGGCAGGTTGGAATATCTCCAGAGAAGGAGACTCCACAACCTCTCTGAGCAGCCTGTTCTAGTGCTCTGACACCCTCAAAGTAAAGAAGTTTTTCCTCATCCATGAAAAGCGCTTCATGCAAATATTGAGTAAAGCCACACTTGTGTGGACTGAAGAAGAAACTTCCCCTCTCCGTCTCCCTCTGCTCCCTGTTACCAGCACGGCGAGGACCCCACCTGAGAGAAAACCCACTCGTGCTCAGGGGGACCCCTTCCCACATATACTGCAGACCTCAATGTGATTGAATGTCTAGATGCCACGCAGAAAACAGACCAAATTGTTGGCAGTTTTAAGCTCAGTATTAACAGGGCACTGCTGCCCGGACCCAGCCCAGCAGCTCATCCAATGTCAACCGTTGTCCCTCTTTTCTCCAGGGGCCTGCTGGTTCAATTCTGCTTGTAGAGCACCTGATGAATTAAAGCAAGTCCCAGCACTCCCTCAGGCCATATCAGAGGCACAGCTTAGAAGGGTAAATTAGATATTTTATTCTTTTTGTGTTCGTTACAATTTTCAAAAACTTGTACACTTCCCCTTCCAGCTGCAACATCCCCTGTATCTCTCCTCTTTTTCACTCCCAATCTCACTTCCTAAAGTCCTCTCCAGTTCATGCAGACCTCTCCATGCCCAGCAGAAGTGGATAATCAGGGCATCCCATTACCAGTCCACAGACCTGGTAGGGAGTCGGATATTTGGGATTGCAGCAAAGTGAATGCAGGCAAGCTTCAAGATGGCACCAAGTTGTCAGACGCAGGTAGAATGCCAGCAGTGGAGATTAATGCACTGCAATGTGCAGCTATTGGAGACTCATGTGCTTCATGCATCAGACAAAAATATTAGCAGGTATTCAAATGCTCTATGATGTTCCTCTATTCTCCAATATGTTATCATAGCACAACATCCACTTGCAAGAGGACCAAGGTCAGATTTCTAAATCCTTCAAGTGAGCAGCTAGAGGATTGAATATATCACAGCATTTACTCTCTAGAGTGCAGAGAATAAATATTTCCCCTTGACAAAGAACTGTTCTAAATAATCTTTCTCATTTTGTGGCTGTTTGGGTGGCACATCACAGCTTGCTTCTCCAGACTCATCATTCCTTTCACAGCCCTGATGAGGCTTGTGATTGCTTTAATACACCAGATCCTTGGGTAAGCCCAGTGGTGCTATCTGAGGATTTCATTAGGGATGATACAGCTAAAAATAGCAGGCATGCTCAGAACCCGTGGTGATCAGCTGTATCCCTTCTACACTGAATAATACTCTTTTTTTTCCCCCTCAAAACATGCTCCAACTGTGGAGGTTTTTTACAGTATTTTACTCTAATGGAAAATTCATAGCCTTTATCTTTCCTTTTGTCATGCTTAAACTTAGGGTAGCAACAGAGGGACTGAGCAGCAGCAAGAGCTGAGCTAAGAACATCATCCTTTGCAAAGAAAAATCATGGATTAAGTTGCTTCTAGGGAGAACTATTTACAACTCAGTCTTCAAATAAAAAAGACAAGGAATAGTATCCCCTAGCAACTCTGACAAAATCCTTGTTTTATAGCAAGAAATAAACTGTTTTATTATATACAGTCATGTTCAGTCCTCAAATCAGAGATAATTCAAAGCTTGCATGATCCAGAATGGTATACTTGAGCCCTCCTTATAGCACTGTGGTTCAATTTAGCCATCTTTGCAGAATTAGCTTTCTCAAAACTTGTAAAATGTCACTTCGCATTATTGAAGAAGGAACAAAATTCACCTGACAGCAGTCCTCTGCAGCATCTCGGCTCCTGCGCCCTTCCTTCCCTCCTCCCCTCCCCAGGTGCTTGCAGGAGTTATTCTTCTTCCCAAAGCAGCTCACCTTTCAGCATAGGGCAACTGAAAATGCAAGTGTGGAAAATCACCAGATTCCTGATCCTTTCTCCTGCAAACTCATTTCTGCTCCTGGGATATTCTAACCTGACATAAATAACAATAGAAAGAAAGGGCATGAACAGATAATTACTATCTTTATACATTTGTTTTGGCTTTCTCTGATATCCAGGTGGGTGTTTCAAAGGTAGGTAATTGGCAATGCAGAAGGTAGAATGGGAGTCAGTGGAACAGCTCTGGAAATGTATTTTGGTTGTGATCATTGGGAAATTGCTTTCCAACAGCACCTGCAAGACAACATGGATGGATAGAATGGAACAAATTAATTGGAGTTAATTTTCATATTTAATAGGAAATCCTCATGAGTGTAATCTCAGAGAAAAATGTCAAAGTTTAATTGCTTTCTGCATTTTTGCACACACACACCTACACAGGAACAGCTGGCACAGATTTCCTTCGCAACTTCAGGGCTTCAGTGCTCTTTCTGTTTCTGGAAAACTTAGCTGGTGGCCTGTGATCACCCAGAGCCTTCAGCACAGCAAACTCTCACACCATCATTGCAGGCAGCTGACAAAATGCCCTGGTACCTTCTGGACACCCAAGAGCAGAACTTTGTGTGGCTAAGTCAGAAGTTTATTTTACAGGCACAAATAAACCCAGAGGTTTAATGGTTTCTTCATGCATGTGACAGTTACCATGACATTTGTCCTTAGCAAAGTGTAGATTTAGATAAAAGCAAGTACAGTTGAAAAGATAAAATCCAAAGCAGACAGCATTTTTGCACATTTTCTAAAACCAGAAAAGAAGAGAGTTTGAACAGCTCCAGTCACTGCTCTCGCCCCGTTCACACCCAGCACAGAAGCTGCCAGACCAGGGAGCTCTTCATAGCCCTGACGTGTCTGGAGACACTGATTGTCATATTAACTCCATCCTCAATTAACATACAAACCCATCAGGGGTAACAGAAGACTTTCTGTACCAATGACCCAGCGGGTTTATGAGTGTTCAGCAGGCACCAGCCTCGCGTCTATAATGCAGGACTGTTTGGTTCCAGCCCTGGCTTATACTGCACCCCAAATGCCTGTTTATTACAGGATGTGAGAATGATGGGACATACAGACATCTGTGTTAACCTCACTGTGTTCCCTGTCTGAGTCCTGCCCTAATTAAATTTGGGAGCCTGCTAATTTCTCCACGGACCAGTTTGCAGCACAGACAGCGAGCTCTCTGCTGAGATAATGAAACTGTTATGATCTGTAGGACATGTTTTCCTGGGCAGCAGAGTTTGTACTCAGGGTTAAAAAAAGAGCTGGAAAAGCTTGAGTTTTTACCATTTTTCTAACATGGTAACCAGTATTTTTGCGGTTTCCTGGGAATTCCCACCACACTATTGGCAATGTGGTGAATCTCATTGCTCTGCCACACCTCTGAAGCCCAAAGATGTTGAAGTTTCCTGTAATTTGCAACATGCTGTGCTGCAGAGCCCTTTAGAAGTCAACTTGATATATTTGTTATCACTAGTCAGTGCTTTTGTTTTTCTCAGTGAGCAGAAGGAGAAGCCAACAATCCCGCTGTGCTGAGACAGGGCTGGAGAATAACACGGCTCAGCCTCCATCCTCCCACCCGGCCTGCAGAGAGGGCTAATGCTGCTCTCAGCATTTCTCTGACATTCACTGGGAGGTGCTGAGGGATTATTATCTTTATTTATTGAGGCCCCATCATGACTTGGATCACTCCTTAACAAGGTCACCATAATCACATTGCAATCAGGCTGCCCTTTCCCTTCCCAGTCCTGTAATTAGTGTTTGCCCTTGTAACTGGAAGATTAACCACATGACCTATTATTAACCTCTCTCCACCTATTATGATCTCTTTGGTGTTCCTTTTTAATGCAGATACTGTTCGAACAGGGGCTGTTTTAATTATATTGTATTAGCATGGGAGAGATTCTCAAACGTGGGGAATATGCTGATTATAGATTTAACGATAACTGCAAGTACCAGAAAGTGTAACTGTTGTATAATTAGAGAGAAATTCCAGTACAACAACACACAGCTCTCACTTGGTACTCACTGCAAATCCTCATGGCTCCACAGCACAAAATGGTGTGGGTACATTCTCTGTCCCATGGAGTCCCACTCCAGGCAGCCCAGTCCTGATGCTGATAGTCGAATGCCAGAGCAGAGACCCCCATATCTTCATCCTGAGGGGTTTTCAGCTCTCAGTGGGTGCTCACCCCTCTTTGAAAGGCCTTCACGCACTGCCCCAGTGCTTGCTCTGCATCTTCACAAAGGCCTGGGGTTCCCAGGAAACACTTGGTCTGGCCAAGCACAACCTGCAAAAGTAACAAAACATGAGAGGAAGGATATTCATGTTTCCAACTGCATTATAGTTATTACAACTATTACAGTTATTACAACTTTTTAATGGCTCTGAACCAAGCCATCAGCTCACAGCCTCCTGAGATTTACCCCATGAACCTAATTGAACAAATATCAAATATCCATTGCAAACAGAACACTAGTGACCAACAGACTGCATCACTATTTTGGGACTAAGGGTTCTAAGCCAGCAGGCCTTCCATACAGCTGTGAGTTTTGGAGTTAAAAGTGCTTAAAAGAGAAGCAGCTGTATACCTGGTTTTGAGGATAGTGCACCTCAAAAAAACATCTGACATTTACTCACAGTTAAGACAAGCCAAGTGAGTAGTGTAAATGTTATTCTGAACTATTTATCCAGTTTGTTCATTGGGAATGTACTCTCATACCATTCTGTAGGCTGCTGAAATGTCATTTACCCTCTCCAGTGCCAAGGTCATGCCCCATGTGTCTGTACACATCTGTCTCTCCTGGTCCCTGTACCATGTTCATCAGATCTCCTCATGCCGGGTCATCAGGTAAGAACAGTGTTTCTCCTCAGAAACAACCTGTTCTCCTAGTTTTACTGAAATGGTTAGAGAAGCAGTGTGTGGATATGGAGAGCATATGGGTGGATACAGAGTTCCCACTAGCTGCTGGGGGAGTGGAGGAGGAAGATGGGAGCAGCACTTAATAGTTTATTACCAGCTTCTGTTGGTTGCGTTGAACAAAATATTTCCTCCTCGTGGAAATATTTCCTCATCAGCAATCTTGATGCTGTTATTTCTCCATTTCATTCATGGTGCCACAATTAAAAATGACATTTGGTAACACATGGGACACCAGATGTCTAGTCTTCAATTACGTCCCAACTGGCTGACTGAAAACCACCCCTGGCTGGTGAGAATGCCCTGACTGCATCTGTGCTTGTTCCCACCTTGGCCCCATCTACAGACCCACCTGCAAACCTGGGATCCAACACACCTGACTGATGCTCCGTGCTAGTCCTGCAAGTGAAGAAGGGTGTACCATTTCAGCAGGTAAAATTTAATCAGCCACAGCAGGACTATTACAGCTCCTCACTGTGCCTCTAACTCAGCAGCAGATGAAGGACTCATGTACGTGTCAGGTCCCAATCACTGTGGTTGTGTTTGCCCTGTGTCCATTTGCTGATCCATCCTAAGCCAGCCCAGAGCTCAATTCAAATCCTACCCATCTCAGAGTCTTTCCTTTTGGACTGGGGCAAGCGAGCACAGATGTTCAGGCTCATCCTCTGAACTCCCTGTGCGCTGCAGAGGATCCAAAAGCAAAGTCTCTATCGACACCCAAGGGCTCCCAGTGCTGGCCGTGGTCTTGGACTTCGATATGCAGGATATATTGTGGGGGCAGCTCCAGCGAGCAAACAAATGGAGGCTGAATTTGGGGCTATCCTGCCCCAGAAAGGCAAAATAAAATGAGACAGTGACCAGCTCAGTGGGATGCCATCTTTTCACTTCTGTTAGCACAAAGAAGTAACAAGTTTAAGCAGTATTTTAATCTAACAGCTTTCATAACGAGTAAAAACCCCTAAATGACTTTGCATTTGTTGACAAAATTATGTCTATAAACTGATCTCATAAATCCAACACTCCGAAAAATACTTACAACACTTTATGTTTTATCTCTATTACGATTTGCTGTAATCACAACAGAAAAAAATGTAAGCTGTCTAAAATTCAAAAACAGGTGAAAAGGAGGATTTTTATGATTTATAGTGTAATCTTCTTTCCTCAGCTTTTTAGGATATCAAAAGTGATAGTTTAATCACACATCTATCTATGCCAGGAAATAAAGGAAAGACATATGTGAGATGAAGGGGGAATTAAATCCAAGCAGCAATTCTGTGTGGTCTGGCGACTGGAAGAAAATCATCCATGTTTGCAGCTAATTCAAATTCACTTCCCATAGGATGCTTCTTAAAATATTTCATTTTCTACTTAATTTAGCTGCAGTGAGTCAGAACAGTACTAACCGATTCTCATTTTTCATCTGCACACAAATGTTTGAGTGCTGTCATTTTCTGATCTACAAGGCCAAGGTGAGACCTTCCAGAGGGACCTGATAGTGTTGTTGAGCTCTCATTGCTGTTAGAGTTTTGTTCTTGGGTGAAGTTTTGGTGGTGTCTTCCCAAATGTCCTGGAGGAAAAGTTGGAAGAACCATTCTGAATTTTCACGTGGAGAAAAATGGTGAAATCAGGTATTTTCCGTGTCCAAAATCACGTGCATAATGAGTTTCCCCTGTGTTGTTGAAGAAATAAAATATCTGAGATTTACAAGTCAATGCTGTCATTATTTACCTGGAAGTGTTGGTGTACCCCTCCAATTTTTCAAATTTGCCTGAGAAACCGTAAGAGATCCAGTCAGATGTTCAATGGGCACAGAGCTGAGGATAGAAATACCTGCCTGGGGGATGAAATGAGTAGCCTCATTAACATTCAGAATCCATTTGATAGGGAGAAGCCACAATAAACTCCAACATTAAGAAACCACTGGGGGTATATGCCCTGTGGAGGGCAAAAAACACTCCACAGGATATTTCGTAGGGTTTCTCTTAATCCTATCTAAGGGGCATAACCTTCTAACCTGGGCCTGACCCATCACTTCTTCCCTACCATCTGTGGAGGTATATTTTCCCATGCTGCACACATCTAGCAGGAGAGTAGATGACACCTGGTACACATGGGCAAAGTCTTCTATTTTGAGGTATCATGGCAGCAAATACTGGAGCTCCACTGGCAGTAGAACATGGTGATATTTTGCAGGTTTATGGTTGAAACTGCAGGCAACTAGCAAACTTCATGAAGTCCTAAGGGAATGTGTTCTATTAGGGTGAAAGGATGCACTGAGCTGTAACTTTCCTCATCTCTGCCACAATGCAGAGAGAAAGGGAGTGGAGTATTTAGACAAGGTTCCTCATGAAATACTGAAGGAAGCAGGTTTTTAAGCCATTGGTCTATGCTGATGGGCATATAGCCATAACCCTCGGTCTCCTTAAAGTTAGTCATCCCTGGTTTACGACAATAAAATTTTCTTCAAGCCCATCTCTGCATAGTTCCTCCACTGCCTTCCACCTTTGATGTTTCCACTGCTGTCTCTTGGCAGCCACTTGCCCTGGCTCCTGCTGAGCATTGAGGCAAATGCTCATGCCTGGCCCCTGCTCACCTCCACCACTGGGATTCCCTTTCCCTTCACAGCATCAAACCTCCCTCCCACCGCCACCAATAACAGCCATGAGCTGTGTTCTTTTTTCAACACCAAGAGGATGCCACTTGCACTGGTCTCAGAGGATCAGAGATACCGAGTGTGTTACTGCTGCCTGCCATGCTCTGAGGTGATTTTTCTAAATTTGTTCTGATTATTCACAAGCCACGTGCTCACATCTTTTGCATGCAGTGGTTTATTTCTTCTGCTTAATGGAAGCTGATGCTTTACATGGAGAAGCGCCCTTTTTTTTGGTGAATCACGCAGAGTGTTCAAGACACAATTTGCCTGTGAGAAATCCTGGAGTTAATGTGACCTGACAACAGAAAGTTTGGTTCTTTATGCCTACTTCCCAAAAATTTGCGAACACGAAAGCTAGAATTTATGACTAGCGCAACCCAGCTTTTGAGGAAAAAAATAAATTTGTTGATTTACGCAGAAAGCTCTAATTTATGTATTATCAAAGTAAGATGTTCCAGAGCTGGAAAAAGTTTGGTACTGCACAGAGAGAGCGCTTTCCAGACCTATGGCACTATTTCAGTGACAAAGAAGGGAGTGACATGAGCAGGCTGTAATTTCCCCGCAGAACTTGTGTGGGAGTTCAGCTGCGTGCGTGCGTCTGTGTGTGTGAGAAAGAGAAAGGGACAGGCAGAGAGAGGAAGAAACTTGCTGCATTATGCATTAATTTGAATGTATGTAGGCAGAGTACAAGCCAGAATTTTGTCTCTTGGGGACTCTGAATTAGGTCCTAATTTCATGTCAAGGTGCTTATGTAGCAGAGGTTCAAATGAATTTTCAGTTTTCACAACTGCCCACTGCTTTAATTATGGTCATACTAAAACCACAGCATCCATTTGCATGGTTTAGTCCACTTATGGCTCTGAATGGCTTAGGGTAGTAAAAGCTTGTATTGTAATTGTTCACCCCAAATTTGACCCAAGTCCTTTTTTTCTGACTCCTTCTTTTCACTGCTACCAGAAAACTTGCAGCAAATAGACAAGCAAAACCCCAAACAATCTTCCACCCCTCAACAGATTAGAAGATATATTTGGTTTACCTCTTACCAGACAAGAAGAGGAACCATACGAGGGCATCGACTCCTTTAACGTGTCAAGCCTGGCTCTTTGCCCATGGGCAACAGAGAGATTGAGACTCAATCACCACCTTCTCTTGATAACGGAGATATTCCTGAGACGTGCTGAGCACCATGCGGCACTGTGCCGGAGAGGAAGCCTGCTGAGACCCTCTCTACATACCCCTTCTGATTGTCAAAACCCTGGGGCAGCAAGAGGAAACCTCCAGAGGAGTGAGACCCACTTATGGCAGGGGGCAGTGGCTTACATTGACTCCTGACAGGACTGTGTTCAGCACTCAGCCCGACAGGCTCCTAAAATCCCAATTTTAGGGGTGTTGGCAGAAGGGCTCCTCTATGCCCTAAGAAGCTGACAAGGTTTCCAGAGCTGCCAGCATTTAGTGGGATCTGGCTCTGAAGTTGGGGGCTCAAATACACTGTGAATTAGAAATGTTTAATTAGAAAGTCCACGTGCTGCTTCAGAGACTGAGGCTGGGGCTCTGCTGTCTCTAGCCCAGCTCCCCTGTTTTGGGCACAGCCCTCCCACTGGGCAGTCCCAGCTTGTGTCCCACAAGCAGCAGCTCCTCCTCCAACTCTTCTCTGCCTCTCTGAAACACTGAGTGTTTCCAAACCCTCCTGCCAAGCCCCATTGAATTGTACAAGGGGCTTGACTTTTATGTAAATTGTCATAATTATATCCACAGCCTCTGAACTAAAAAAAAACCAATCCCCATCCGAAGCTTTCAACCTGACAGCTTCTCTTGAAATGACAGATCCTCCATGTGCCATGTATCTAACACCCCAGCTGTATCTCTGTACAGCTCTGTCACCTCCTCTCAGGCTCACAAGACCCAGAGCCTGGTACTTTCACGGTTATCATTTTGCCAACCCCCATCTCCAATGCTATCTCTACCACGGGGCCATGCTGATAATTTCTTTGATTCTGCTGCATGCTCAAAACCATTTGCTCTTTTCTCTTTTGCTGTTTCTGATCTGGCAGCACCAGCTTTGAGAAGTGTGCTTAGATATACACTTAATATGTAGCATCCTGAAAGAAGATGATTTTCTGGGTCAAGATCCCCTTCATCAAGACTATTCTTAAACAGTCCAGTGTTTTTGAAGGAATGGGGCACTTAAATGTTTCGCTTCCTAAATGCTTCTCCAGGGCAAATTAAGCCAGCTTTGTGTCTTGCACTTTGAAGGTGACAACAGTCTGCTACAGTTTAGTAGCTCCACTCCTGCTATATTTGGAGAGGGGGAAACAAAATGGATTCAGAAAGGAGGAGTTTCCTTATTGTCCAGAAGCGAAAGCACTTGCTGCCATAGCCTGCATCACATCCATCGAGTAGCCCTGGCCTCTTTTGGTTCATCCACCTCTGAGCCACCCCAAAATACTGTGCCTATATACATGTGCACCTGTTTGTGTGTGATTATACACACAGGAGAGATTTCAGCCCTGCAGCATGTCAGTGCTAGTCTCCTCTACAAAGGAAAAAGTAGGACAGAGTTCTGTTTGTCTGGATCATGAAGGGAACCCACAGACCAGAGACTGAAGGATTATCTCCAACCTGCTCCTCCAAAGCTACCCCACTAGTCTTTCTAACAGCTTTTCCTAGGGATGCTGAGTGTTTCATGATATCAACAGACAAAAATCTTCCATGTTACACTTTCTGCCTTTATGGTGATTGTATGTTTACCACCTTTTGTCAATATTCTCTTTTTTCTCTATTTTCTTCATCAACATTACTTTTTAAAAGGTGCCAGATGTTTCTTCACCTTAAAAGACACCACAAATGCAATCAAGCCGCATCCCCAGATGACTTACAATTCTCAATTATTTTCCTTAAGTCCCTGTATAAGACAGTGCTGGGAGGGAAGATGGAGTGCTTCAGTTTCTTCAAGAACCAGTGTCAAAACAATCCTATCAGCCCATGGCACTAAATATGTTAATTACTCTTTCTTAATTTCAAGAGACAAAACTTCAATTGTAATAACAGAAACATCCATCAGAAAAGGCATCATTGCCACATGATTAGCAGCTGTCCTGACACAACTCTGAGTTTGAGGTATTTGCAGGACTGTATTTTAAAAACATCATCAGAAGGAAATGAGTGAAGACAGCGACAAGAATATTTAGTGCCTTTCCTATTGCTGCAAGGCTGGTATGGAAATTAGGGACTCTTCCTGGCATGATAGCCCACACTGTTTATGGGATTAGAGCAATGAATGTCCGGATTAGCCAGTATGATTCTTAGAATATTCTCAAAAATTCTAGCCCTAAAGCCACCATTTCAGCCTCTTTAATTACAGAAGCAGGCTGTGCAGACACAGGTCAGCTATTCAGTGATTGTCAGTGCTGAGTGTTATAACTGGTGACACAAAAGCAGAGCAAATTTTGCACTAGGAGAGTTTCAAAAATCTGTACACATAGAAACAGACATTTTTATCACTAGCATAATAAGGCTGTTTTATTTCCCCCTGGAGAAGCTCTGTGCACAGTCATATATCCCTTGCTTCAAAATTAGCTCTGTGCAAAACTATTCCAGGGGTTGAAGTCAAACTCAGTCCCTACAATGCTCTGACTTTTTTTTTTTTGTTTGTTTGTTTGTTTTTCTTTGGTTGGTTGGGGTTTTTTGGGGTTTTTTGTTTGTTTTGTTTTTCTCCTGTACAGAGATACTTTGGGAAAATTCAGACTGAGTTACTCTAGGAATGATTGGCCAAACTTTGGTTCAGCTCTTGGTAACGCTGCTCCCTGCTATGGGGGAGTCTTGTAGCTGCACTTTCCCCAGCCAGTCACCAGCCTGAGATATCCTAAGGCATCACTGTCAGAGAGGTCTAAGCACTCACTAAGTGAGGCCCTGGAGGCATTTCAAGAGGGACCTTCTGCAACTCTGACACCTGACATGTCTGGTGACTTTGCAAGTTTAGACCATTGTGATCCCCACCCATCTGCCCTGCCATAACACAACTGTGTCACATTTCTGAGGTCAGATGGTTTAATTCTCAACATGAACACTGTCACATTTGGAGGGGAGCATTCCCGTTGCATCTCCATAGAAATATAATTTTTGAAATACGTGACCAGCAGGTGGTAAGCAAGATGCCACCAATGTGTGACAGGGCAGAAATTAGCACTGCAGTCCCTCAGCTCCGTGACTGTGGTGAAGCCTGTGCAGAAAGCACAGGGACGAGAGCAAACTGGATTGCTGCCCTGGGGCTGAAAATATCAGGATTCAGTTTTCTTCATTAAAATGAAGTTATCATACTGTTTTACCTCACTGACATTTACAGTAAACATTATTGTTTGTAAGACATCCCTATATACAACACTGAAGGGAGTGTTTCATATCATTATCAAAACTTTGGGAATGAATGTAATTCATTCCAGTGGCAACCTGAGTGCAGAGATGAACAATTATTCAATCCTCTTGATAAATTTCCAAGTAAAAAAAAATTAGCAATCATCAGTTATGGGCATGTATATAAGACCTAAGCGTTTCAAGCATTGCAGGAATTTGTAGTTAATATGCCTAGGTTGATTAAATGCGGCAAAGGTGGCCCTGGCTGAACTCTCTGCAACCAGAGAAGGATGTGAAGGATGGCAGTTTGTAATAATATGAGCAAAATTCTAATCAAAGTCCTGTCTGAACAGAAACCTTCAATAGCCTGCACAGTGCTCCTGCACAGCACAGTTTAACACTGGAGAAGATTTCTGGGCCAGTGGGGTGAACCATTCTATCAGTGTAGCTAAATCTGAGAGATGATGCTGAAAAGGGCTTTTACCTGCCCCTGCCAATCATCTCCCTTTGGCCTGTGGGCCCTGTTTCACTCACACAACCTGTGCAAGGGCAATGATTCATTGTTATTAAAGCTTTAACAGTTCATTGCATAGGATCTAGGGGAGTAGGCCAACAAGTCACCCTCGACACACATTTGCCACGTGAGAAAGGGGAAGGGATGTGGCTCCTTCAAAGGAGCCTGTTTGAAGGCTGTGAGCCATGAGATCCATCCCTTTCTCCCCAGCAAGATATTGCCTTCTCCTGCAGGGCAGTGCAGCTCCCCAGGGCTGTGCCTTGAGGTCTGCAGAGGTGCTGCCCTGGCAAGACCTCGCTCAGTGCAGGGGAGAGTGAGGCAGCAATGCTGTATCACATGGCACCACCCTCAGCATTCCTAAATCCCACAGCTCAGACCTGGATGGAGGTCGTCAATGAACTGCCTTCAGCCTGTGCCAGCACCAGAAACCAAGCAACAGCTCCACATTCCAATAATTTCAGGAGAGATCTCTTTCTGGAAGACAAGCCATCAGTGTAACCAAAAAGCCTTGCTGAAAAGGGTCTGAGGGAGCTCCTTTAGTCTCTGTCATGTGGAAAGTTGGACAGGGTGATTAGGCAGATCACTTCAGCCATTAAAAATCTGCAAAGCTCCAGCATCCCAGGCACACATTCAAACCCCAGGACCTCAATTTCTCTCAGTAACTGACAGAGATAAGTGTGTGTTAATCATTTGTGCCTGTAAAAATCCTTTCTTTGCTGAAAGCCGGAAGCCTTTACTCTGTCACAATTTCATTAGATTTTAGAAATCAAACAACCAGCTTTGAAACTGTCTGCTGGGACACACAGATTTGTGAGCTTCCCATTAACAGGGGGCCGCCCTCTATGTCTCTGTTACATGGGGATTTGATGCGTCTCTTCTCTAAAAGTGACAGGATCTTTCGTCTCTGCAGGCTGTGGTTTCGTACAGGTCCTCACACAGCCATTGCCTCTCCTGACACACTGACAGACAAGGATCAGCTTCCCAGGAAGACAGTGGGCAATGGCCTTGTGTCTCACATTAGAGACAAATATTCTAGGTGGAAGGCACTCTGAACAGGCGCCTCCCCCACAGCAAAGGTTTCTGGCACCCCTCCCCCCACAACACAGAATATCTCAGCCTAAAGTGGAAAGAACTGTTTAATTAACAGACCACACAGTGGAAGGGGAAAGGGGAAAAGGGGTCATTAACCCTGAACAAACAGCTGATGAACTTAGTGTCCTTTTCCTCAGGCGTAGCTTCCCCTTTCCGGGGTCCCCAGAGGGGCCGGGTGGAGTTCCTCCAGTGGCTCCCTGGACGATTCTCATCCACTGTCCTCCGGGGCTCCTCAGGTTCTCGGATGAGAAAGCAAGTCGAAGAAAAGGGTCCAAAAATGATGAAAAAACAATCCCAGGAGAAAAAAAAGAAAAAAAAAATCAAAACGAAAACCCAAGCAGCAGCCACACCAGTAGCACCAGCCACCAGCAGCAGCAACTAACCGAGAAAAGAAAAAAAACCAGTAAAACAGTGTCCCTTCCTTCTCCCTCCCCCATAGGAGAGCCGGGGAAAAAGTTTCAAAACATCCTGCGCTGGCAGAGCTTTCTCCCAGCTGCGGGATACAGTCAAAGCTACAGGACCATATTTCTGGTCAAGTATACAAATGACAGGGAATACGAAATATCATTATGCCACCCCAGGACACCTTTAAAGATCCTGGCCTTGGGTGTGTTACCAAAGAGCTGGAAAAGTGAAACAAATGGAAGAGCAGAGCACAAGCTTCCCTGCCCCAGGCTCAGTCTCACACCCAATGGAGTACATGGCAGCTCCTGACCGAAGCCAGTGGGAAGAGGTGTTTTTCCCCAGTATCTGCAATGATCAATGAGGAACCTGAGCGGACTGCCCACGGCTCCTGCTGCAGGAAGCAGAGCAGGTACCACTGAGCTGGATTCCCAAGAACTGTTGGCTTTTATATGGGCTCAGCAAGGTCATTCATCACCGATGAAAGCAGATGCTGACTGCTTTCAGCAGCATAGAAAAGAAATTAAAAGTAGGTGAAAAAGATCTTTTTGTTTAGCTGGAGGATAAGCAATAGATCAAAATGTTTAAAATATTAGCATATCACTGCAGCTCAGACACACATGTGGGTTCCTGCAGCTTAACACATGGCAGAATTGTCACCTGAGCTGTGGTGACTGTGTTGGTGGACGATTGCCAAGAGAAGAGCGTGGTCTCAGAGTTAATTATTGTATGTGATCTGTGGTAGCTCTCTGCCATTGCCCCACTGTCAAGTCCTTGTCTGAGCTCTAGAGCTGGCTGTGGAGGACAGCTATCCTGGAGAGGTGGAGCTGCTTTCCAGGGCAGTTTTCTAGTGGATTTGAGGGGGTTTTAAGCTCACTACAGTAAACATAGCCTTTCCTGGAATTCTACTGGAATTTTTTTTCAGTGTTGAGGCTACGCAGAGGATGCTTACATATTGAATAGAACCACAACACACTCACTGCTGCACAGGAAAAAGAGGGAGCGAGAATCAGATCCTGCCTACTATGATCAATTTCTGCCATCAGAATGCTGCTTAACTTATTCCACTCCTAAGGAAACCGAGCATTATATCAGGTCAACAAGTGCAGAAATGAAGGTGAGTGAGTTCAGATCAGCCAAGGGAGACAAACCCAATCACCCTGTGCCTTCTCCAGCTAAGATGCACCTGCACACTCAGCAGCAAGTCCCTGCTGTCACCTCCAGAGGTGTCAAGGCTGTTTGGAAAAGGAACACTGCCCATGCCACCAATTCCAGTGAGGCAAGCCCTTGCTAGACTTGCACTGACCTTCTCCAGCTCCTTCTCTCACAAAGAGTGAGCAGAAGCCACCAGCTCATCCTTCACATTTGTGTGCTGTTTTCTCAGTTTTTTGAACTAAAGGTATTAAAAGATGACCAGACCCATGCAGCTGGCTGGAGCCACTAGGAAAGGAATCACCATCTGGAGAGCTGCTTCTCTGTGGGATGGTCTGTGCCCACATGGCATCCTCTGATATGCACCAAGGGGAGGACATCACAGTAGTTATTTTCCACATTGGAACAGGGATACAAATAAAAATGTCGTTGTTCACATGTAGCTGTGCTGTAACTGATCCCAAGGTTGAACTCCTTCCATTTAAAGGCCATTTAGCCAAAAGATTTGCTATCAAAATTGTTATCAATATTAGCTCACTTGGCATATCGTATCTTTTTGCATTTTTCCTTTATGTGTGTGTGTGTATGGGCATAAAAAACACCCTCAAGACAGCATATAACCAGGATTTTCAAATGCCTCCACCCTGTAAATCTATTTATTCCAGAGGAGGAAAAAGAGGGGGATCTCTGACTCCTCATGACACATCTGAGCTAACTCCAACCCTCTGCTGCAACCAGCACAGCTGAGCATAGAATCGTGACTGATTTATTTCTCTACCTTTGTGAGCAGCTGGTGACTATGCTCTTTTATGCATGGATCCACTACCAGGTGGGTTTGGGTGTGTACTCACCTGAGCTGAGCTTGTCTGTGTTCACCTGAACCACAGTCACAGCAGTAACCACCTTTCAGAACCTCCCTTTTCTTAGTTGAGTGCCAGCCTGCTAAATTCATCAAAACAAATAGTATTTGCACATAGAATGCACATCCATGCATAAAACAGGTTGTCTGGGGAATGCAAGCTTTGGAGTTTGTCGGCGAGTTGAGCCGTGACTCAGGGAACATGTACAGACCTTGCAAAATTATGTGTACCCTAAGTGCATCGAAGTGACCAGAAAAGGAAAAAACAGCTGTGCATGTTTTTCTCTCTCCTCCTCTCACTTTGGGACTAAGCCTATAAAATAATAACATGTATTATAATTTGTCTTGATTTTCTGTAGAGAATTGCATAACAGCAATAGCCCTATTAGCATTCAGCAGTCAGTTCTTTGCTTTGTGCTTTCTCACTTGTTCCTTTTGCTTAATAAAATAATAAATTTTGTATTTGATAATTGTCTGTCAGCTCAGAAGACTGGGCTGTCCTCTGTTTAGCCACTGAATAGGAAAACTTGGAACTCGCCTGTGTGACAGTCCCTTCGCAATGTGCCAGCTCTGTCCACATATTAGGGAAAATTCAGGCAAATTCAGATCACACTAAACCAGTGATGCTGGTGGCAACCTAACAGAGCAAGAGGGACTGAAAGCTGTCACTGCCAGGGGGCAATTAGTTACTAGATAGTCCCATTTGCAATTCCTAGGGTATGAATAGGTTGAAAAATGCTGTGTGCAATGGCTGCTTTTTCAGGCATGTGCAGGCTCAGAGCATTGTATAAGGGAGCTCTACCTGAAGCTGCAATGTATCTCTGCTATTAAAGTAAACAATACTTCCTCACCTGCATTCCTGATTATCTCATCCTAGGGATATAGGTCCAGCTGTCCAGAGCAGCAGCTGCAGCAGAAACCAGCAACAGCTTTATTTAATTTGGTTACCCTGTTGCAAATGTCACAGATGGGTCAGAAATGCTGCTCCAAGAGCATGAAATCTGACTAGGTTTTGTGCCCCTCCCTCCTCCTTCGGGTAATGTTATGGCATAAAATATATTGATTTGTAGAGCTGAAAGATGAGAAAGGCAAACTCACATCTTTTCAAGGGAATGGTGGTGTTTATTGAAGTTTCTGATGCAGCCACTAGATGCCCCTGTTCTCTAATGCCTGCTCCGGAGTGGGGCATCTGCCGGGATGCAGCAACCAGGGCCAGAATCTGGGGCTCACGCTATAGAGAAATCCTGACTGCTTCAGCCTCCTCTTCCCAATGACCTTACAGTTAGCTGAGACTATTGTTCTAGATGTGGAATTTAGGAGCGACAGTGCTGGTCGCTTGCAGGAAAGGTGTCATCCATCTGCCTTTTCTGCTCTGGTTTTGTGGTGGCTCTGCAGGAGGTGACGTAAAGCTCAGCCACCAGTGGCATGGCCACCTGTACCTGCAGGCCCTGTCCCTGTCATCTTACAGCTCATGCAGTGTCCAAGCCCTGGAGCAGCACTTTCAGCCCCCACTGCCTCCTGGGGGTGAATCAGTCCAAAGCAGAAGAGTTAGTCTCCTGGCAAAGCCATTAAACCAAGCAGAAACATTTCCCAAATTAACCCTGAAGTGTTTCCTTGTGTACAGGTCCAGCAAGGAGGCTGAATCAAATGGGAATTTGGCACTTGGTCAGCATGAGGGAGCTTTTGTGGCTGCTGAAATAGCTGTGCATTCAGAAGATTAATGCTTGCACCATGTCCTTCCAGCCCCACAGGCACCCACAGTCAGTGCAGAAAATCACATTTGCTCCATCTGAAGTGATCTCTTCCCAAAATGAACTTGGCTTAAGTAAGGATTTATTTTAGAGTCTCTTAAATTAAGATGAGCAGATGTTCCTGCTTCACTGATTCCTTCACAAGACTTCATGGGGCTTGCACCTGCAAAGTCCACTTACCGAAGTCCATACTAGGCCCTAAGGTAACAGTGTGTGATAAATATTGCAGTCAGATACCCAACTCAGAACCCCTGTAAAACACAGAGCAGTGATTTATGCATTTGGAGTAAAAAGTCCTTGTTTGTGTCTGGACATTCAGTCTCAGGAACACAGGAAATGTTAAGAGATCTCCTTGCTTGAGCTTTTTTCTTAATGAGTTGAACAAAGCAACAGGAGACCTTCAGAAGAGAAAAAAGAGTGGGCTCTCAGGATGAGAACACCTATAAAGGGCTTCTGCTGCCAAATTCTTCCTGTTTCCAGGAGTAAGGTGCCTAATTAGCACTCCTGAATGGGATGTGGGCTCAGAGCTCTGAGTCATCTGGGAAGAAGTACTTTTTCAGTTGTCACTGCTGGAGAGGCTAAGACCAGCTCAGAGGAAGAAGCACTAGAAATTCGTGGTGACCTAGTACCACAAAAATTACTGGTATCTAAAATACCTTTGCAGATGCTTAGAAACTAGTAGTTACTCCATCTGTCACCCACTGAAACTAAAATGTTCCTCCTGCTTCCCTTCAGAAGCTCTGGATTAGGATGTAAAACTCATGACACTACTATTTTCAGCATCCTGCTCCTAGTACCTATTTAGTGAGGTTTGATCCACTAGGTTTTGGTTACAAGCCTGGTAACCAGCCTTACAATCTGGCAGGTTTACAGAGGTGTATCCCACAGCATGCAGCACAGCAGCCCTGGGGCTGGTCTTCCCCTAGACTGACGCTGCGCAGGCCAAACCATTTCTCTGGAAGCCACACATCATCTGCCATGTTTCCATAAATTATTAAAAAAAAAGGTCTCAAATATACAATAGCAAATGAAGCCTGGATTAACTGATATCTCTCTTCTCTCAGTGATTTCCTTGTGTTTTCCCTTGGGCCCGTGCTGCTCTGTAGGATTATGGCATTCCAGAGTCATTGGCATAATGATAACATGACTAAGAAATATGGAGACTCCCCTCTCCACATTAATCTGTGCCAAGAGAATACTGAAGGAAGTAGATAAAGGAGTCACTAACACTGAGTTACATTTTGCTTCTAAGAATTGCCTCCCAGAGGCTGTAGCCATTTTGCAACCTTTTTAATTTTCAGAGAAAATGCCTCCTGTGCCATAATTAAGAGTTTAATGTGCCACAGGGTCCTGTTTATCATGATAACGTATTTTGCTAAAGAACAGATAGACTTTTTGTAGGTCCTTTGAATATCTTTCAGCCAGTCCATTAGATGGGGCTGTGATACTGGGGATTTTAATCACTGATATTCATTATTCAGTTATTATTCATTCATTTTAATAGAAAATCTGCATATTTCCTTTGTTTCACAGGCAGCAAGATCTGGTGAGGGATTTCGAAGCATGAAATAGTTTGATTGTCTTCAGTGTTGGCTAGCTATGTCCACAAATTTGCAGGGAGAACATCAGGCCCACCTTTCTCTTCTCCTCTTACAGAAGGCATGGGCATCCAAGGCAAAGACACCTGTAAATGAGGCATGCATCAGAAGGCATATGGGAAGCAGGTTTTTATCTCATGTGATGATTAATAGCACATTCCCAGCTGGCATATTGTTTGAGACCTCTACGCAGTTCTTCAGCAGGAAAAGAAAAAGATCTGTGTAATTGTTTAAACAATGGTGTGCAGAGAGCCCTGAAAATGGAAGACAGCATCAGCGTACCATCCCATTCAGAGAGGACACAAGGTGTTATGGCAAAAAGTCAGATTGCTCAAGAGCCTATTTGATGCAAGAAGATGCAAAGGGCAAAAGTAACTTCCCTGCAAACTGCTTTGCCTTAAAAATACTGTAAGTATGCTGAGCAGTCAGAGAGTGAGTTATCACATACACTATGTAGGTGTGTGAATGTATTTTAATATATAGTGATGGTTTCTGTGACAAAAACAGTACCTAAATCATGGAGTTGTTAAAGTTGGAAAAGACCTTTAAGATCATCAAGTCCAACCACCAACCCAGCGCCACCACCTTGGTCACCACTAACCCATGTCCTCAAGTGCTGTATCCAGGCACTTGAAGTGTTCCTTAAACGTTTCCAGGGATGGTGACTCCACCACTTCCTGGGAAGCCTGTTCCTATGTGCGACAACCCTTTCCAGGAAGAAACCTTTCCCAAAAATCTCATCTAAACCACCCCCCTCTGCAACTTGGGGCCATTTCCTCTCATCCTGTCACTTTTTACCTGGGGGAAGGGGCTGACCCTCAGCTGGCTACCACTTTTCAGGGAGTTGTCAAGAGCGATGAGGTTCCCCCAGAGCCTCCTTTTCTCCAGGCTACGCACCCCCAACTCCCTCAGACTTGCGCTCCAGAGCCTTCCCCAGCTGATCCCCACAGCAACAGGCACCCCTCCTGCTCTGGGCTTCATGCCCATATTGGAAGACATCACCCAAGATCACAGAATCCTGGAATGGTTGGGGTGGGAAGAGATCTTAAAGCTCATCTAGAGCTCCAACTCCCCAGCCATGGGCGGGGCACTTTCTACTTGACCAGCTTGCTCAGAGCCCCATCCAACCTGGCCTTGAACACTCCCAGGGATGGAGGAGCCACAGCTTCTCTGGGAAGCCTGTGTCAGGGCCTCATCACCCTCACAGTAAAAAGGAGGAACAAAAAAACACAAACCCAAAAATCTGGGAGGGAGGAGCACAACTGGGGCAGGTGACCTGAACTGGTCAAAGGGATATCCCATAGGCCATGATAGCCAATATATAAAATGGGGGAGTTACCTGGCTGGGGAGCTGATCAGTGTTTGGGAAAGGGTATGGCATTGGTCAGTGCATGGTGAGCAATTGTAAGGTGCATGACTTGTTTTTATTTTTTTATTTTTCGTTCTTATAAACTCTTCTAATTTACTTGCTGTCACTTGTGAAATTGTTGTGTGATGCCAAACTGCCTACCAGGATGAACCCACAACAACAGGGAATCCTGAAACCAGAGAACCCACTGCAGCAGCTCTTCTGCAAAACTCTCCCTGACTGCAGCAGTGGAGCAGCCAGCACCCTATGTCAGTGCTCCCTGACAAAGTGATGCAGGGAGACTCACAGATGAAGCGTTTGCTCAAACACACCACTTATGGGCCACACAGTAAAGCTCATAGGAGGAATGGACTCTCTCAGAAAGGGAACTTGCAGGAGCAGCTGGAGGGCAGCAACATTAAATACCACTTGGCAGTGAGCACAGCTATGGAGGATGATCAATTATTCCTACTTCCCCAATGCAGGAGCACAAACTGGTGAGGGAACCATAGGTAGGGAATCATAGAAACCAGAGCCCACCCCCTCAGGTCTTCTGGCAAATTGTCCCCGACTCCATGGTAGCTGAGCAGCTGCATTCCTTGCCAAGGTGATGCATAGATGCTCAGAGATGCAGTGTTTGTTCAAGCACACTATTTATTGTAAACTTTACATCAACTAAAGCTCCCAGAAGGTGAAAGTATGGATATTGGAACTATTTTCCTAGAATCCTAACACTTTTACACTTCTGTGATTCTACGCTTCTACAGTTCTAAAATACTAAAGTTCTCAGGCTCTGCAGGCGTTTCTTTCCGAATCCAAAGTGGAGTTTATATTCCCGCTGATTGAACTCCCGCAATGCCTCGGTCTGGGCAGCTGGATCATGTGCCAGGTGCTGGAAGAGGTTTGGGGGCTGTGCCTCTTGCAAGGCTGGGGGCAAGCAGATCTCCTTGGGCATGTCCTTGTTGCCAAAGAAGAAGTGCTTGAGGTGTTTCTCCTCCAGGCAACAGCGCAGGTAGCGCAGGACATCGTCCACCCTCAGCGTGAGATACCTGTCCTGCCATTCTGACAGAGGGAGCAAGGTCAAGAGGTGCATGACCGCAGTCTTCAAGGCATAGGTAGAACAAGCTGCTCCGTCCAGAAGGCGAGCACAGAGCCGCAGGCATTTGAGGTGGCAGCTGGGGTGTGGGACTTGCTTGGCGACATGTTTGAAGAATTTTGCCTCTGCCACAGCATAGCTCTCCAGCCATGTTGTGTTTAGGGGGCGTTGGGCCTCTGTAGCCTGGCTGCTCAGAAAGATGTCCGTGTCACCTTGTTGCACGCCAAATATTATCTCCACTAAGAAGTTCCTCCCGGAGGCTTCCACCAGCTCCATCTTACAGGAGCGGCTGGAGGGCAGCATCTTCATGGTGTAGCGATGTGACTGGGGCACCGCCGACCAGGCTGAGGTAACAAATGTCTGGAACCAGACAGCAATTTTCTTCACATCTAGGTAAGGGCCAGTGCAGAGGGTGCGTAGAAGGCTGGTGGCCTGATTTTTCTTCAGCTCCTCCTCCGTCTGATGGAGGAAGCACAGCGTGTTCCGGTCATGCTGTTTCGCGGTGCAAGTGCACACCAGCTCCACGCGGATGCGCATGCTCCTCTGTGGCGTCTGCCCCTTGGTGTCCGGTTCCAGGTGGAACACATGCCCGTGGGGTGGCATTAGGGGCACAAACATGCAATAGACAACATTCTCCTCCTTTTGGTGACTCCAACCTTCCCAGGCACTGCCCACCCCAATGGCTGGTTCCAGCACTGGGAGGAAGCTGTTTGAAAAGAAGGTCAGGGAGACCTGGAGAAGGTCGCGCAGCAGCTCCTCCACCACCCGTCTCCCGACGGCCAGCTTCGGCGTTGCCAGGTGGAAGCGTCTTGTAAAGCTCCAGACCATACTCCTGTGAGCAGGATTTTCTTCCTCACTTCCTTCATTCTCTGAGTACTTGTTGCCCACCTTACGGATCTTTCTCCTGAGCCACCAGCAGAGTGCCACAAGCAGCACCAGGCTGCCAGCAACAGCCCAGGACAGGAATTCCTGCAAGGCAGTGCAGAACACAGCTCCCCAGGATCTGAAACTCTGCTCCATGGTCCCGTGTGCTGGCTCCACCAGCATCTGAGTCCTCTGCTCATTCTCCCCCAGGTACTTATTGATGTAATGGCGGACACCTTCTACAAGCAGGACGAGGAAGAGCAAGACCATTGTGACCTGCAAGAGAAGGCAGAGGAGTGGAGTGGGACTGAGAAGGGAGGAAAGGAGGAAAAGCAAAAGGAAGGGAGGTGGCAGTGAGGGAAGCAGCAGTGGGAGAGAGAGGGCAGGAAGGAGAGGGGGCTAGGCAGCGGTCAGGCAGCAAGGCCTGCAATAAATCCCAATGGTAGCACCTGCCCTTCGCAAGGCACACCTGCAGGGGGCTGGGCCACGGGTGCAGGGTGGGAAGCACGCTCTGGGGTGTCTGTGTTTGTGCTCCTGCCCTTGTTCAGCACAGCGTTTGGCCTGCCTGTACACTTGACGCTCGCCCAGGCTGGACTGGGGCAGTGCTGCCAGCTGATGCTATTGTCAGCTGACCCTCATTGTGACACTCCTTGTGATGTCACTGTCGCCTGAGACATCACAGCCAGGCCAGCCCCGCCCTTCATCCCCAGCTCAGCCCCACAGACTGGCCCCCAGTAACCACAGCCCTGACACCCATCAAATCCACACCCGCCGCTCTGGAATGGCCCCCAGAGACCCCAGGACAAAGCAGGACAAAACTCCCCCAAACCTTCAGCAAACCCTAACATTGGATGATGTGATTCTTGGATGCTTTGCTCCTTGAGATCCCCCATGGTGACATGGGATCAGTTCCCTTAGCACTGAGCTCTGTGCTTGTGGGGGTGCTCTTGGGGCCTTTGTGACACCCCGGGTTGTGTGGGGTGTGCAGAAGGGCTTGGGGGTTCTCGGGGATGAAAAGCTGGACGTGAGCCACCAGTGTGCACTCACAGCCCAGAAAGTCAGTCAGATCCTGGGCTGCTCCCAAAGAAACGTCCTCAGCAGGCCGAGGGAGATGGCTCTGCCGTCGGGAGGCCCAGCTGGAGCACTGCTCCCAGGCCTGGGCTCCTCAGCGCACGGAAGGTGTGGAGCTGTTGGAGCAGGCCCAGAGGAGGCCACGGAGATCATCAGAGGGCTGGAGCACCTGTCCTGTGGACGCAGACATGAAGTGCCCGGTCCATGTGGCAGGGCTGGTCCCTGTGAAATGGTGGGCCCATGTGGTGAGGCTGCTTTTAATTAAATGGTAATATCTCACGATATGACACAACAGCTGTCACAGACAACCAGAATTACAGAGTTGTCTCAGGTAAGGAAGGACATTTAAAATTTCCCATTCCCCCCTTTAAGTACCACCTCGAACGTTAATGCAAATATTTCCATGTTTCCCTTGTGAGAGGTACCTATGCAGGGAGCTCCAAGGGGACCAGGATTTGTGAATGTACCTCTTACTCCTACGGAAGCAAGAGAGTTTAAAAGGGAGACAAATAGCATACCAGAGGACCCCTTGGGCTAGCAGAGCAACTGGATCAATTTTTAGACCCAAATATCTACAGTTAGGAAGAAATGCAATCTATTTTGGGAACTTTAGTTACTTCAGAGGAGAGAGAAATTATACAAATTGCAGGGATAAGAATTTGGGAAAGAGAAAATCCACCTGATGTTCAAGAGGGAACACCCAGTGAACAGAAATTTCCAGTATTGAGACCTAATTGGGATCAGAATACAGCTGAGGGAAGGAATAACATGTCAGACTATAGAACTATATTCTATACTAGAACTAGATTCTCTACTGAATCTACACTGATTCTAAATATGTTTTTGGGGTAGGATGTATTTTTGGAAAAATATGGAAAGAATGTGGACTAATTTCTTTCAGGGGGATGGAACAGTGCATGAGAAATTAGTGTTGGAAGTTCTGGAAACCCTGGGATCACCTGAAGAAATTGCAGTAGTTCGTATAATGGGACACCAGAAAGGAGGAACTTTAAAGGGCAATCATTTAGCTGACAGGTTAGCTAAAGATGCTGCAGAGGAGGAACAAATAAAGATGCTAGCATTAGTACCTAGTGGAAAGGCAGAAAATGTAAAACTCCCAGTGTTTACAAAAGAAGAAAAAGAGTGGTTGCAAAAACTGGGATGTGAAAGAAACCAGGAGGGCAAATGTTTTTTTAACGGGTGGGAAGCAAATAGCGAATAAAGCAATTGCTAGAGAAGTTTTAATCAAATTACATCAGGAAACACACTATGGGACTCAGACTTTATGTGATCATTTTTTAAAAACTTATGCTCATATGGGAGTCTACACATTAGCAATAAACAAGTGACAGAATGATGTTTGATCTGTCAAAGGGTGAATAGAAAAGTAATGAGAAAACACCCTAGTGAGGGAAGGGCCCTAGCCCTTAGACCCTTTCAAAAAACACAAATAGATTACACTGAATTCCCCAAAATACAATGATGGAAATATCTTCTCGTGATAATTGATCAGTTTACCCACTGGGTAGAAGCCTTTCCTACCTCAACAGCAAGTACCTCAAATGTGGCTAAGATTCTATTAGAACAAATTTTTCCCACATATGGAATAATTGAAAGAATAGACTCAGATAAAGGAATGCCTTTTACCTCGACGATTTTACATCCTATATGTGTTGCATTAGACATAAATTAGGCATTTCATACCCCGTGACACCCTCAAAGCTCAGGATGTGTGGAGAGAATGAATGCTATTCTTAAGAATCATATTAGTAAAGTAAGGATAGGCACCAGATTGTGGTGGATTAAATGTTTACCTCTAGCTTTATTATGAATTAGGACTGCTCCAAGAAAGGATATAAGAGTTTCTCCCTATGAAATATTATTTGGGTTACCTTGTCTGTGGAGAGAGGAGGGGTTGCCGATTCCTGAAACCAATGGCTTCTATCTCAAATATTATTTGCAGGCTATTACACTTTCTCTTACAGATCTTAGAAAAAAAGGGGTTTTACCCCAAACATGACCTCTGGACTTTCACATACACGTGGTAAAACCAGGAGATTGGGTTCTAATAAAATCTTGGAAAGATGACATATTAATACCGGCATGGGACGGTACCCTTCCAGGTACTTTCACGGACTGAAACAGCAATCAGACCTGGAGGAAAGGGGTGGTCTCACACTTCTCGAGTTAAAGAACCAGTGGAACCTCCTCCCTGGAAGTGGACAATGGTACAGGGAAGTGACCCTTTAAAGTTAACCTTCAAAAGGTCACTTCCCTGTACCACAGTCCACCTTTGGGGAGGAGGTTTCCTCACCACAGGGGATCTCAAGGAGAAAACCATCCAAGAATCACATCATCCAATTTTATGTTTGCTAAAGGTTCAGTGTTGGGGAAGATGAAATAGGAAAGCCTTATAAATATTATTACCTGGCAAAAGATGCTGAGAATATGGAAGCTATAAGCGAGATTGAAATGAAGACAAGCTTTGAGATACCAAACCCCAGTTACTAAATAACTGGAAAACAATGGTGTGGCCAACTGAAGGTAATCCCCTTTTTGTTTAAACAATCCCCCTTTTTGATTAAACAATACCCTCTGCTTGCAGACAGCTCCAAGGGTCAGAGCAGACCCTACCAACTTGGCAGAGGGTCCAACAAGCAGTTTTTAGAGTTTAAAATATAACACCATATGGTAATGCAATGACTCTCATAGGCTATATATAAATGTTGTAGGATTTGTAGCTTGTTCTAGATTGGTTAGTGAAAATTAGAATATTCAGCACAGAAGATGATTTATTGTATTGTAAATGGCAACCACGGTATTCCATTTTATTCTATTCTGTACTTCTCTTCTCTCTCTCTCTCTTACCTCTCTGACCTGCTCTGAGCTGCATCTGGCAGCTCCTAGCAGGTCCCCTACACCCATGCCCTTTCACAATAAACCTCATGCTCTAAGACCAAACTCCAGAGATCTCTTGTCTCCATCCCGACCGTCTGAATCAAAGCGACCCAAACACCACAGACGGCAGTCCTACAGTTCAGGGGAGTTTTGTCCTGCTTTGTGACGGGAGTCTCTGGGGACCATTCCAGAGTGGTGGGTCTGCATTTGGTGGGTGCCAGGGCTGTGGTTGCTTGGGGCCATTCTGAGGGGCTGAGCTGAGGTGGGAACAATGGGCAGGGCTGGCCTCGCTGTGATATTTGTGGTTCCAGTTACATGGCAAGGGACACCACAATGAGGGGCAAGTAAAAATAGCAGCAGCAGGCAATGCTGCCACAGTACAGTGGGGCTGGCCTGGCTGTGATGTCTCTAGTGTGTGTTACATCACAAGGAAGGTCACAATAAGGGGCAGGTATAAACGGTAGGAACTGCTCTGCTGCTCCAATCCAGCCTGAGACAGGACGAGTGCGCACACCAGCCGGAGACTGCCCTGGATGAGAGATGGAACACAAAGGCAGAGCCATCAAGCCCTTCCCTCCATCCTTCTGAAAGCCATGGCTGTGATAATGCTCCTGGCCATGCTGGTGAAAACTGCCGTTCAGAACGCAAAGGTGGTTAATGATGAACTGGATGAGGACACGCACCATCGCATGGAGCAGCGCTCGGAGTTCCTCAACCAGAAGATGATTCAGATGCTGGAGGAGCTGGAACACAAGGCTGTGGAGCAGACTGGTGGATTGTGGGGACCCATGCTCTGGGCTGCCTTGCTACAATGGCAGTTCTGGATTGTTGCTGGAATCATGGTGCTGCTTGCGGCACTTGGCTGGGGGCTCAGGAAAAGGAGCCATGAGGTCCTTCCCAGCCGGCAACTGAGCACCTCGAAGCCGGTCACTCCCGCACCCCATACCCCCATCCCTACCCCCAAACTCCCCAGTCCTCTCTCCCTACTCCTAAACCCCTTTACTTTCCCATTGAAGTCGAATCTGAGGGTAAAATCTAGAGTACAATTGAAAGAAAGTAAAAGTTTAAAAATTGAAAGAAAGTAAATCAGAAGAATTTATAAGAATGAAGAGTAAAAAAAAAAAATTAAAAACAAGTGATGCACAATTCAATTGCTCACCATGCACTGACTGATGCTGGACCCTTTCCTGAATGCCTATCAGTTCCCCTCCCAGGTAACTCCATTTTATATCATGGCCATCACAGCCAATGAGATATCCCTTTGTCCAGTTCGGGTCACCTGTCCCAGATGTGCTCCTCTCTCCCAGCTTTTTGAGTTTGTGGTTTTTTGTACCTCCTCACTGGCAGAGCATGAGGCACAAAAAAGTCCTTGATTTTGGATAAACATGACACTTAGCAGCAACCAGAACATCAGTGTGCTACCAACATCATTGTCATACTGAATGCAAAACGCAGCACTGGGAGCACTTCTGCCAGCTCCTGCAGTATCTTTTTCTGGATCTTGTCTGACTGCATAGACTTGTGTCTGCCTAAGTAGTGTAGCACATTGCTGACCATTTCCCTGTCCCTGTCTTTCAGCTCAGGGGTCTGGGTACCCACAGAACAACTGACCTTACTATTAAAGACTGAGGCAAAAAATATATTAAGAACCTCAGCCTTTTCCTCATCTTTTGTCACTATGTTTCCCATGCATCTAGTGAAGGATGAAGATTCTCCTTAGCTCTTCTTTGGTACTTAATAGAAACTACTTTTATTGCTCTTTACCGTAGTAGCCAAATTAAGTTTCAGTTAGGCTTTTTCTGTTTCTCATATTTTTCTAATTTTTCTCATTTCAATTCTAATTTTCATCCTGCTAACTTCATGACATCCCTGTAGTCCTCCTGAATTGCCTGCCCCTTCTTCAAAAGGCCATGAACACTTTTTTATTTCCTGAGTTACAGACACCTTGTCTTTTGGCACATGGAGATAGCCTGCTCCTACACCTTTAAGATTTCCTTCTTGAAGAATGACCAGCCTTCCTCAATTCCTGTTCCCTTTGGGACTGCTTCCCAAGGGACTCTGTGAACCAATCTCTTAAACGGAAAAAAAATCTGCCCTCTGGAAGTCTAGAATGGCAGTTCTGTTAACCGCTGTCCTTACTTCTCCAAGAACCAAAAACACTTATCATTTCATGATTTTTATGACCTAGACTTTAAGGCCAAGAAAGGATGCTACCTTGAAACAGACAAGGGAAATCAGGCTTCCTTATTTCTACAAACTTAAAAAAGACATTAGGCCTGTGTGAGACAAATATATATATCCCAGCTAACCAAGGCAAAGTTACCCTTAAGCGACAGCACAAAAGTTCAGTGAGATAATCACATTAGCATTACTGAGTTAGCCATGCATGTGAAGCACAATACAGCTCCTATTTCCTATTTGTCTGCATTATGAATCTAAAATATTCATATTTTATTGTCTTGCGTTGACAGCAAACTGTTAGAACAGAAGAATGGCTGGTTTTGTGTCTGGAGCTTCATGTCTTATTTAGTGCAAGACTGAATGGCAAGCAGAATTAATCAGGTTCTCAAGTGCACTTTATCCAAGGTTACTCACACCAGCAGTCCATAAACAAGCTGGGAATGGGAATCTGGTGTCCTTTACATTGGCTGGGATATATATATCCTGTCTGCTCAAAAATCCTAAGGGAATTGAGCACTCAAACTCAACTCTTCTGCAATTTTAAGAAAGATTTTAAGATTTAAGCTACTTAATGGCTCTCTGAAAAGGCTAGATTCAAGCCAGGATGTGCATGTGGCTGAAGCCTGCTCTGATTTGACAGCACCATTCAGCCCTGTGCTGGTGCTTCTGGCACCTGTCGAAACAGAAATGCAGTCTGCACCCAGCGCTGTGGGAAGAAGGCGGTGGGGAATATCAGCTTGGGGCAAAACATCAAAAGGATCTGAAACACCATTTGTGTTTTTTAACAACCTTTGGTATTTCCCTGCATGTTTGTAAAGGACTGAGAGCTAAAGACTAGAAGTGCAGTATGGTCTTTGTGCAACATCACAGTCTGCAGGCCTGCTGGAAAACCTGGGGGAATTTCTATGTTGCCATGCTGGGTTTTGACTCAGGAAGCAGGAGTCTCTCCTGCCACAGGGAGCTTTCTGTGGCTCCCTGTCAGTGCCAAGAGAGAAAAGCTGTGTGTGCTCTCCATAGAAAGGGTTTCCCTGACTCGCTGCACGCCGGTCCCTGAGCACAGGTGGCCACAAGGAGCCTGGCAGCTGCCTGCTCTAGGGAATCACAGAAAGCAGCTTTGCCTCAAGAGCTCAGCATGGCGAAGGGCCCAGAGCAACCTGTGGTGCTGCCTGTCACACCTGTCAGAAGGAAGCTGTAATGAAAATCAGAAACTTTCAGTAATGCTTCTGCATTCACTCGGAAATAATGAAAACAAGCACGAAGCAGCCAAGGAGCCCTTCCTGAGCTGTGTGTCCCTGTTCCCTATAGTCACATTGTCACCAGTCTGCCCTAGAATAGGGTACATTTGGCCACAACAATCTGCTGCGAGGTGTTATTGGCCCCACAAAGAACTGAGTGCTAAAGGACCCCACTATCATAAATAAATCTTTAAAAAAAAATTGAATGATTCTGCAATTGTTTTTCAGTTTTTAAAATTGCTGTTGGAAGCTGCTTTTCCACAGTAGCTTGCAGGGTCCCTGCTGATTCGAGTGAGGAGGAAACTCCCTTCTTTGGTGGTCTTCATGGAACACCAGCCAGTGTCCATCCCCTCTGACTCCTTCACAAAAACAGGAGTGGCATGGGCTCGTCATCCCATGTTTTCCATGGGAGTTTCTGCCCCACTGACTCCACTAGGAACAGGCTGCATTCTTATTACACAACTTCAGTGTGTAGTCATGCAGTCATGACTATCAGCAAATGTCTTCATCCCACAGTTTTCACTGCTCTTTCTTTGTCTCTTCTTAGTTTGCATGCTAGGAGGGAAGAGGAACAAAAAATATTTCTGTGAAGCTCTCTAAGTTACCTAATAGTTTTATGGATCATGTTGCTAGGAAGAAACTGCCCCTGAAGGACAGTACTCTATGACCCTGAAGGTTTTCACCTCTTTTCAGATAAGCCTGATCAACATTGCATGGGGACTGTGACAGCCCTGGGAGGATAGACTACTCCAATAGCATGTTTTAATGACAGCATAAAATAATTAATTTACTTTTTCAGAGTGCATTTCACAAACTCACCTCTCATATTACAACCCAGCAAATCAAAAGTCTCTCTGCCTTGTGTTGGTTGCTCATTTTCCACATAGCTCTCAGAAAATCTTGTTGAATCCCCACATGACACATTATGTGTTTAAATTAGTACTTAAAGAGACTACTGAAAGTTTATTGCTCTTATCTTTGTCATTCACTGGGTGTGCCTGTCCCTTCCTCCTTTTTGTCTGCTGAATAAAACTGTCAGAAACACAGCTTTACCACTGCAGGGTATTTGCAACAGCAGCAAAAGAATAAAAGAAGCATTTTTTTCCTAATCTCTCAGTGCACTTCATCATCCTCCATCACTGTAAGCCTACCAAATTTTAACTTTAGAAGTGCATCCTATAACAATTTCTTCCTACAGCACAAACCCAAACTATTTAGGCAAACTAGCGATTATTCTTCCACACTAACATCAACATAAAGCAGATTAGAAGAATTAAATGCACAAGAGTGCACTTCTTTTATGATTATGCACCCTTAATCTTCAGAAGATGGTTAATTACATTTTAAGCAGCATAAGAGCCCTAACATATTTGTATGTTAATAAAAATTCTCACCAGGGGTTTAAATCTAACATGTATTCACAGGTATAACTAATGGCATTTTTCAGTAATGCTGTGAAAAAAATATGCCTATAAGTTAGTACCTTCACACAGGAAACTGCTGGGAGTTTTTAATTTACTCTCTAACTATTCTCCTAATCATTCTCTTATCATGCTGGGATGGCTAAATGCATACAGATTATAATGACGGTGTGTACCCACCACAGCAGCGTCAGTGATGACATTTGTCAGCACTTCAAGTCAGGCTGCTGCAACCAGAGCTCTGCAGCAGAGGGATGCAGAGAAGGAACATGGATGACTCTGCGGCCCTGCAGTTTCACAAGAACTCATGTTTGCTGGTTTAAGGTTTATTCCATTTCAGAAAGTCTCTACCTAGGATAGGCCCAAACATTTCTGTGATTCAGAGGTTTTAGGAATAAATGTTAATTATGTCTTTATTAGGGAACTATTAGGGAAAAAAATGTCATGGAAAGGGTGATTAGGCATTGGAACAGGCTCCCCAGGGAAGCGGTGAAGTCACCATCCATGGAAGAGTTTGAAAAACAAGTAGACACAGCACGTTGTATATGATTCAGTGGGCATGATGGCATTTGGTCAAAGGTTGGACTCGATGACCTAGAGGTCTTTTCCAACTTTATTGATTCTGTGATTCATACTCAGAAATGTTGAAGGTTCAAAAAGACTCCTTTCCTACAAATCCTCCTAAGTGAAGACAGCACCTGTCATTTATCTTTGCTTCCAACCTCCAAGAAGCCAGGGCACTGGCATTCACAGTGCAATCTGTATTCTTTCCCCAGATCTGCTCCTTGGAAATTTCAGCTTCAGGTAGTACAGGATTTCGGCTAGGCTAAGATCCAGCCTGATGCAGGGTCAAAACCCTCTTTGTTTTCAACCCAAGGCAGCTTCAGAAAAACAGAAGGCGTGAACTTCGAGTGGGCAAGGGACTGTACCAAATGGGAAGCACATTCTTTCCTCCTGGATTCACCCACTAGAGGGACTCGTTTCATTCCCTGAACGAGAGCAGAAGGGAGCAAGCTCAGGGGAATAAATATCATGGGGAGACGGAAAATGCAGGTGCTATTGGTGCTTCCTGCAAGTGTTGAGTTCAGTGGCCACAGGCTTTGTCCTTCCCTGGGATGTGTTTGTTCTGTTGGCTGACCAGCATCATGCCAGTTTCCTCTGGAGGGGCCACCTGAGTTTCAGGAAAAAAGAGACTTCAGAGCTCAACTTTATTTTTCTCTGCTCTTTGGTAATTTCTTCCCAAAGTGGATTTTCTTCATGTCTACCTCCCAGATCAGACGCTGTCATTCCAAAATATCCCCAGGGCATAAAAGATAATTTGGGAAAGGAGGAAAGAGCTGAACGTCTGAAATATGCTGCCTAATTATTAGTATTCCTCATTCTGAGCCTTATTTGTGGCAAGGATGACTCATTGCCCTTGAACACCCACTGCCTATCTATTTCCTCTAATGTTGCTTTCCTTTTTGATTTTCCGGATACAGATAGCTGACTGCTTATCTATTCCTACTGTTAAAATGATGCATAACTGCTGCATTTTGTGGATGGAAACATTATGGACACTGAAATGTCATCACAGCCCCATTTGCTCATCTGCTGTTATTTACTTTCCAGCGGACAATATTTAGTACAAGGCACACACAATGCAGAAGTCAGCACAACATTCATCACATTGATACCAGGACGTAGAGCGCATGCTGCCACGGATCAACAGAAACAGTCTGGGCTGGAGGATTTACAGAGCTCCCCATCTCCCTTCAGGCTCTGTACAAATTTTCCCTGGCTGAGATGCTGTAGTTCTGGGAAGGAGCCAAGGCATGGCTACGTGCCAGTGGGAGGGGTTCCCAAAACAGGAGGATGTAGGGATCTACTGTCAAGAGTGACCTTCCTTTCTGTCTGGTGGATACAACCGTGCACTGCTTTCCTCCAAAGCCTGCCAGCGCCACCCCTGCACACTGTGCTCCCCAGGAGGTTTGCACAGTACTCCCTGTGTCATTCCACTGGTGAGGCTTTTTGTGGATGCAGATGAAGCCCTGGCTAGAATAAGACATCTCTGAAAAGCATTCTGAAGTCCTGTCACGCAGTCAGGTCACATGAAGCAAATGCCCAGTTATCCAAAACTATGTCCTAGGGAAATCAGAAGTCTAACAGGGGTGGTTCAGACAGTTCAGTCCTTCAAACCACTGGCCACAATACCTTACACCTGGGCATTATCATGTGCTGTGACCATTATAAAAACCCCACAAAAATTGCCCCATACCAGGAGCGTTTCCACTTCAGTGAGGGAAGTCAGCAGATGAATACTGCCCCTGGAGAGCTTGCAGCAACAGTAAGACCCTTACAGTGGTTATCAGGACAATGGAACCGATTGCCCAGGACAGTCGTGGAGTCACCATCCCTGATGGTATTCAAAAATCATGTAGATGTGGCACCTGGGGATATGGTTTAGTGATGAACGTGGCAGTGCTAGGTTTATGGTTGGACTTTATGATATTAGAGGTCTTTTCCAATCTAAATGATTTTATGATTCTTTTATAATACTCAGCCAAGAAGTGAGTCTTCCTTGACAGGGAAGTAGCAGTATGAAGATGAGGATGCTGGCCCTAGGTTCTATGGGGATTGTTTCTGTGTTTCTATGAGAGCCTCCAAAATAATGCATTGGTCATCTCTTGAAGGCAGGTGGTGGGGCACAGCAGGTAGGGGACTGTACCTCATAGGGCGTTAGATCTCTGGAGAGTGGGAGAATGTCAATGCATACCTGACTCCATCTTATTGCTTATCTGGCACCTATCCTCAGCCACTTTTTGAGAAAGAAATCCTGTATTAGCTGGACCTTTGGTGACCATCCTGATATACTTAGTGCCAGAGATTCCCAGGAGAAGCTCAAGGAAAGTCTCATCTATTAGAGGATAATGAAAAGGAAATCTTGTAGTGTGATGGTGCTCTTCCATCTCACATTTATTTCTTCTTACTGATTCAACTTTCTTTCAATCAGCATGTGTCAAAACTTCTGGCTTCACATTTGCATCAAGATGCTTCTCAGTGCCAATCAGAAAACTATCTTGGAATGCTGAAAAAGAATACAACAACCACAAAAAGGTGCAGGGATGATAGCAAACAAACAGAGCTGCCTGGAGAGCACTGGGAACGGGTGCAAGGTGAAGGGATCTGAAACAAAATCCTCAGCCAGTGCCAGATTTGGGCTCAGCCTCGCTGCTCCCCTGAAGCCAGATCTGCTCCAATCATTATTTCTTTTTCCTTCCACGTGGTTACGTGGTTCTGAATTTTTTTATCTTTTCCTTTTGATGCCCTTTTCAAACAAGGAGCTTTGCCATATGGAAATCTGCAACTAGACCAGCTCTTGGTTCCCTCATATCTGCCACATAAAACAAAGCCAGTCACTTTTGACATCTGGAGGCAGCTGACTGGAGCAGTTGGATTCAGCTTCAAACAGCATTCACGTTTGTTGGGCCTGTCCTCCAATCCCAGTTTGAAGATCTGCTTTGACATAAAAAGAATGACAAATTTGCAAGTTTTACAAGAGTGGCCTCAGTGCAGGACTGAGGAATGGCCCCATCAGAGACCCATCAATCCCTGGGTGCCCCCTCCAACCTGCTCCAGGGCAGCTGGACACCAAAGGAAGGTGATACAGATGTTGTAAGCAGGTGACCATATTTCCTCAGCATCTGGTAGTTGAGATCAAGTAATTCAGTCAGATATACATTCATTTCTTGCAGTGGAAGGGTGGGCACAGGAGTTGGTCATCCAGAGGTAATACAAATTTCTGATATTGTATGCATTCAAGAGCATCATTTAAAAAACTTCTGTCTCTGTTGGCCAGAGAAGCTGTGGATGCCCCATCCCTGGAACTGTTCAAGGCAAGATTGAATGGGGCATTGGGCAAGCTGGTCTAGTGGAAAGTGTCCCTGCCTATGGCAGGAGGTTGGAACTAGATGGTCTTTAAGCTCTCTTCCAACCAAACGATTCTGTGATTCTAAATCAACAGCTGTTCTCCTGATCCCAGGTAGGAGCCACATGGTGCACTTTACCAGCTAAGGTGAGGGGGATAGAGGTGGTCATCATACTGAGAGTCAAGAGGACAGAAATTCTCTCGGATGTGAGGGGCTGTGGGAATCCTGATTCAGCATGGATGTTGTGAATCACCACTGGGCTAATAGACAGGACTAAGACTGGAAAAAGTTATGGTGATGGATTCAAATGCTCGAGCTGGCTTTTCTGCCTGCTCTTCACCTCCTGCTTCAGGGACTGAACCTGTATGTCTTGACTGCAAATTACTTGGCTTTGGAGCACCCCATGTGGAGTCTTTGGGCATATGGATGCATACAGAGGATGGGAAATAAAAATTATGGAAATACAAGGTGTTTGCAAAATATTATGAATTGGATACCAGTTTTATTAATCTTAATGTTGGATTGCAGGTGTTCAAGGTGACATGTCACAATGACCTAAAACAACTTCTCCCCTTTTACAGACACAATGAAAGTATTTTCAGTTGTGTAAAAACTTCTTCTGAGTTCAAGCTGTGATCTGGAAGCCTCTGCTCCACACAAGGAACAGATTTGATTGTGACACTGAGAGAGCAAGAGGTTGCAGGTTTCCCATTTACATCCCCCAACCCTGCTCCAGCTGCATGTAAATAATTCTCTCCTTCTCCTCAGGGTCCTTTCACTCTCACCTTCCTTCCATGGCCCTTTGACTGAGACAAAAGCAAAAGCTGTTACCTGAAAGTTTATGAAAACAAAGAGTCAGGAAGCATGGGGTCAGCTTCTGTCTTGCCAGAGATTTGCCATGACTATGGGCAGGTCAGTTAATCTTATCTCAGCACCACAAGTGATGAAGGCCTCGTTGATATCATATTAATCTGTAATCAAAGCTTCACATAAGGATTACAGGATTAAGCTACTGCAGAAACGTAATATTCTTCATCTGGATGATCCCTTTGTTCCAAGAGCTCATGTGTATTATTGTCATTTTCACATCTGTTCAGCACTTGGAGAAAATGTCTTTTGTCCCTTAGTAAGTGCAAGCATACATTTCCTGTGTCACTCTCCCCCACACTATTATTTTAAAATCTAAATACATTTTCTAAAGGTTAGCACATGTATAATTAAAATCAAGTTGGCAGCAAAGAACTATTTCATACTCTACATGTAATCCTCCAGTTGGAAAGTGGGTGGGGAATTTGAACTGATCTCGCACTTACTGGCAATGGCAAGGCTGAGGTCACAGACATGACTAGTGACACTGAATGTTCATTGTGACATTTGTTCTGGGAACTTAATTGTTCAGAAGTTTCATTCAGTACTGTATGAAAACAAGGATTGGAAGGTAATTCCAATGAGCATCCCAGAAACACAAATCACTTCTGTAAGTCATGACTTTTGCACTCACACTGGGAATTGCACATTGTAAGAAATGTGCATACTGCTCAGCACTTCTACTACTCATAATTTTTCTTTTCAGTCTTGTAACTTCCTTCTGTTATATATGAAGTAGCTCCATTCTCCTTGCAGACTCCTACCCAATATCTTGTAAAGTAAATGAACTTTAAAATTGGAGGTAGTTCTCTAGAGAAGTAATTCAGCAATAATTTAGCCTACAGAAGTTCCCAAGTCTGTAATTTATTGATTTAGTTAAGTTTGTACCGACTAGATAACAGTTTCCTATCTTATTATCCTGTGTTTTCATTATATCCAACCTGTCTGGTAGAAGGAATATCAATCTTTGGCAGTTTACAATTGCTAAGAGTAGCTGTTAAATATCTCAAAACTTGCCTTTACTTCATTTTGGAGTTTCAAAGTTTCTTATTTGGAGCATGGGCAAATCGTTAAAAAGATTTACTTTTCTTCACAAGGAAAACAAAAAAAAAAAAAAAAGAAAAAGAAAAAAAAAGAAAAAGAAAAAGCGATTGTTCAATTGTGTCTCCAAAAGGGAGGCAGACAGTTCTGCACTTCTGGTACTTGCCCAAAATCCTCAGCTGCAGTTCCCATCCAGCCTGCAGAAAGTGTTGGTCACATCACCCCCCTCTCCCTGCAGCAATGAATGCAGATGAGGTGTGGTTGCCTAGAGGATGGAACAGCAGAAGGTATCAATGCACTTTATGATGCTTGGCAGGAAAGACAGACTACATTGTGCAGCTTTTTTGAGACAGATGAGAAGTTGATCGCTGACACTTGCGGCTGAGAAAAGGTTCCACCAGGTCAGAGCTGCTAAAATTGGACTTATAAAGAGGAAAATGTGAGGACAGTGGGGATAATACAAAGCAAATGTTGGGGGTTACATTTGGGTTTGTGAAAGTGCTTTGTTTCAACAATGCTCACAAACATTTTGTTCTTGGTTTTGGAGGATTTTTGAATGATTAGGTAGTTAAAAGGCTTACAAACAGTGCTGTCTGAATTGCAAAGAGGAAAGACCAAACAGATACTGAAGTCAGAGTTCACCTACACATTGCAGTACTGACACACTCATCAGGAGTGCTCTTGTGCTCCCACAGAAATGCATGTTCCACGCTACAGGCAGGAACTGGAAAATACTCCTCACCCACGTAACCAGACACACCTCAACAAATGCTGAGGAAGCTTTCAAAGACACTTTTAAGCAAGAACAATAAATAAACTCATCTCCAATTTGTCAGTTACTGCAAATTAGATTCTTAGCTCAGTTTATGAGCTCAGAGCTGGCTCATCTGACAAAGAACTGAAAGAAGTCAATGGCACAAATTTCAGCAGGTTTTTAGGGACCAATTGTCCAATGTGGCTAATGCCTGCACTAATAACCTCCTCTTCAGAGCAAGGAGAACACAAGATCTATATTATCAGTCTCATGAGGAAGAAAATTTGCAAGCTTTCTATTGTGCTGGTGGAGAGACAGTTCTTTATCTGGCTCTGTATGAAACCATGAGCTGTTTCTTCTTCATTAAGGGCAATGGCAGTACTTTATAAGAAATAACACCAAACCAGACCAACTCCATCTCTTGATAGACCTACTTACCCAGATGGGCCTAATTTTTCCCAAGAAAAACGTATGCATTCTGCTACCTTTAAACTGATCACATTGCTAGAGCTGAGGCTTTGCCCTCCTGCAGGCTTTGGTTCTACCATTGCACACATCCCAACCTCAGAGCAGACCTCTTGGATTCTCTACTTTTGGGATAATTCTCATGAGTTAGAAGGCTACAGCGGGGTCTGCACAGGTGCTCTACAGTCACGTGTAGTGACCATCCCCTTGTCAGTGTCTAAATACCACCCAGTGTCACCTCCTCTGGCCTGTTGTCTGCCCTGTGGCCTAAAAACGACACAATGCTCTTTAACCTTCCCAGTGTGCCAAAAGAAAGTAAGTAGATTCCTCTCTATGTCCATTTCCTGAGCTGTGTGATGATCAAGTGACTGTTCTACTCCTTCTGCCATTATTTTGAGACTGAGGACCACAGGAGTCCGGACACGTTTAGCAAGCTGATGTTGAGCTGACAGACTCTATCAATTTGTGCACTAGTTTCAGGCCACATATCATAGGCAGCAGATACCTTCTCCTAGATTGTGGCATTGACAAACTTTAAGATGTGTGAGAGATTCCTCACTCAGAAGACCAGTTAGTGTGTGCTGTCCCTGGCCCTCTTTGCAGGACTTTTTTCACTTGTTTTCAAGATGACCTCTTTGTTATGAGTCTGTAGGGTCTTAGTGGGGCTCTGGATGTATCGCACTGTTTTCTTGTTCACCTGGCATAGCAGATGTCTCCCAGCAGAATAAATCTGATTCCCTTTGCATGGCAGAGCACCAGATCAGCCAATAAGCAACAAACTTCTCGGAGCACCAGCCAACTCATAAAGCAGTCCCTGGGAGCTTTGTCGGCTTCTTTTCCTTCTGAAGCAATCAGAGAGGATGAGTGCTCACAATCCCAGCGCCTGCACACCCAGCAGCACAGGAGCACAGCTCTGGCTGAGGCAGCCTGTGTGACTCAGCTCCCCCTGCAAATGTGACAACCTTTGTTAGGAAAAAACCTAGGGATTTAGTACCAAAATAAACTCAGCCCTGAGTGCGGCTGAACTGCCTGACGTTATCAGACAGGCTGTGTAGTGCGGTTCCAACTCTCCTCTCCTAGGCTTTTTCTTAACTGTCTAGCTTAACACCCCTGAAACCCTCTGGCCAGCATATTCCCAGGTATGAACTGAGAAGTCTGAGCTGTGCTTTATCTTTTTCTCCTGAAAAATGCCCTAGTTTGAACTTTCCAGCCAGTTATTCCAAGCTGTGGTTACATTAATCAAGCTAATGATATCTGGTTATCTGCAGGAAAATCAATATTATATGGCACAAAAAAGAATCCCACAATTAATAGTGTACTGTACAATGTCTGTGTTCCTGTGCCAGTCTGAACATAATATAAATCACTTCTCTTTTTTTTTTTTT